>BLSH010285223.1:280790-314721 GCA_018402905.1 Glandirana rugosa | reverse complement strand
ATACACTCTGAAAGTGTGTCGGACCTGTGTATGTCTCCGGGTTGTAACTTGATCGTGGAGGTCCGTAAAATCTTCGTATTTAATGTGTAGAGTAAAGAGCTGGTGGATAATGTTAAGACTTCCGGGACCTCGGGGTCCTAGTACCTTTACGGGTGTTTTACTGTGGTAAAACCTTTCGATTGTTGGGTTGTATATTAGATACTCCGTACTACTCAGAAAACTTGCCAAGTAAAAAAAAGGTCTTCAAAAACCTTTTACATCCTTTTTTTACTTTTGCGTAAAAAAAAAAATGTATTTCAACAGGTAAATATTCCATAAAGGTTGTGTATCGTACATGATCGCCATACTCAGGAGGAGTAGCAGAATGTATTTTGGGGTGTCATTTTTGCCATGTACATGCTATGTGTTGGAAATACCTTATAAATGGACAACTTTATGTAAAAAAAAAAATGCGTTTTCATTTTTTTCCTACATTTTCCAAAAACTTCTGGAAAAAAAATGAACCGTTCAAAAGACTCATCATGCCTCATAGATTATATGTTGGGTTGTTAGCTTTCCAAAATGGTGTCATTTTGTGGGCATTTCCATGATCCTGGGGCTCCAGGGCCTTCAGAATTGTAATAGGTGGTCGAGAAATGAGATGTGTAATTTATGCTTCTAAAATGCCTGGAGGTGCTAGTTCAATGTTGGGCCTCTGTATGTGTCCAGGCTGTGTGAAAGTCTCACATATGTGGTATCGCCATACTCAGGATGAGTAGCAGAATGTATTTTGGGGTGTTATTTTTGCCATGTACATGCTATGTGTTGGAAATACCTTATAAATGGACAACTTTATGTAAAAAAAATGTGTTTTCATTATTTTCCTACATTTTCCAAAAACTTCTGGAAAAAAATGAACCGTTCAAAAGACTCATCATGCCTCATAGATTATATGTTGGGGTGTTAGCTTTTTAAAATGGGGTCATTTTGTGGGCATTTCCATTGTCCTGGTGCTCCAGGGCCTTCAGAATTGTAATAGGTGGTCGAGAAATGAGATATGTAATTTATGCTTCTAAAACGCCTGGAGGTGCTAGTTCAATGTTGGGCCTCTGTATGTGTCCAGGCTATGTAAAAGTCTCACACATGTGGTATCGCCATACTCAGGAGGAGTAGCAGAATGTATTTTGGGGTGTCATTTTTCCTTTGTACATGCCATGTGTTGGAAATACCTTATAAATGGACAACTTTGTAGAAAAACAATGCGTTTTCTTTTTTTTCCCACATTTTTCAAAAACTTCTGGAAAAAATGAACCATTCAAAAGACTCATTATGCCTCATAGATTATACGTTGGGGTGTTAGCTTTCCAAAATGGGGTCATTTTGTGGGCGTTTCCATTGTCCTGGTGCTCCAGGGCCTTCCGAATTGTAATAGGTGGTCGAAAAATGAGATGTGTAATTTATGCTTCGAAAACGCCTGAAGGTGCTAGTTCAATGTTGGGCCTCTGTATGTGGCCAGGCTGTAAAAATGTCCCACACATGTGGTATCGCCATACTCAGGAGGAGTAGTAGAATATGTTTTGGGGTGTCATTTGAGGTATGCATATGCTATGTGAGAGAATAACATGTTAAAATGACAATTTTGTTAAAAAAAAAAAAAAATCTTCATTTTGCAAAGAATTGTGGGAAAAAATGACAACTTCATAAAACTCACCATACCACTTACTAGATACCTTGGAATGTCTACTTTCCAAAAAGGGGTAATTTGGGGGGTATTTGTACTTTGCTGGCTTGTTAGGGTCTCATGAAATGAGATAGGCCGTCAGTATATCAGGTGTGATCAATTTTCAGTGATTGGCACCATAGGTTGTAGACTCTCTAACTTTCACAAAGACCAAATAATATACACTAATTTGGGTTATTTTTACCAACGATATGTAACATTATACATTTTGGCCAAAATTTTTGAAGATAAATTACTAATTTGCAAATTTTAATACAAAAATGACGTAAAATGTGTTTTTTTTCAAAATTTTTGGTCACTTTTTAATTATAGTGCAAAAAATAAAAAAACCCAGCGGTGATTAAATACCACCAAAAGAAAGCTCTATTTGTGTGAAAAAAAGGACGCAAATTTCATATGGGTGCAGTGTTGCATGACTGAGTAATTGTCATTGAAAGTGTGATAGCGCTGAAAGCTGAAAATTGGTCTGGGCAGGAGGGGGGTTTAAGTGCCCAGTAAGGAAGTGGTTAAAGGTTTTATTAAATTTCAAGTTACAAACAGCTGGAGATTGGTTACAGAGTACATTGGTAATACTATGCAAGCCACCAGATTTTAAAGAAAGTTGCCTGCACGCTGACTGTTTTCCTCAGGAAAGTTGATCCCCATGAGCTACTCTCCCACAGGGTGTACTCACTTTTGTTGCCAGCGGTTTAGACATTAATGGCTGTGTGTTGAGTTATTTTGAGGGGACAGCAAATTTACACTGTTATACAAGCTGTGCACTCACTACTTTACATTGTAGCAAAGTGTCATTTCTTCAATGTTGTTACATGAAAAGATAGAATAAAATACTTATAAAAATGTGAGGGGTGTACTCACTTTTGAGAGATACTGTATATTCTGAAAGCAGACACCCTGGAGAATAAAATAGCGGTAGTTCCAATTTTTTATGTCACACAATATCATTGCAACCGTTTAGGAAATGCAAATTTTCAGTAAAAAAATACACAAGAGTAAATTTTAGGGCACACAAACACAATACATTACCCATATCTGGTAAAATATCAAAGATGAGGTTGCACTGAGTAAATAGATACCCAACATGTCAAACCTTAAAATTGCATACACCTATGAAACAGTGACCAACTTCGGTACCCTGTATTTTTCATAGGCGATGCTTTAAAAGGCGCCTACAGGTCATCAGCGTTAACTATGACTAATGGGCCTAGAATTATTGCCACTCTGGTGTGTACAGCGGTATGTAGCATGTGTCGCGCAATTGTTGTTTTCATGAATAGGTTCCCCTCGGCGCATGTATTTATGTGTGTATGTGGAGGTTGGGGGAGGCTAAAATAAATTTTGGGTGGGGGATTTTAACTGTTTCAGCTATGATTGGTTTACCCCCCCTTCATGACCAGGCTATTTTTTGCGATACAGCTCTGCGTTATTTTAACTGACAATTGCGCGGTTGTGCAACGTTGTACCCAAATAAAATTGACATCTTTTTCCCCCCAGAAATAGAACTTTCATTTAGTGGTATTTTTTTTATTTTTTGCGCTGGAAACAAAGAATGACAATTTTGAAAAAGTTTTTTTTACTTTCTGCTATAAAACATATCCAATAAAAACATGTAAAAAATGTCTTCATCAGTTTAGGCCAATATGTATTCTTCTACATATTTTTGGCAAAACAAATCCCAATAAGCGTATATTGATTGGTTTGCGCAAAAGTTATAGCATCTACAATCTATGGAATATTTTTATGGAGTCTTTATGTATGTATTTTTTTTACTGGTAATGGCGGCGATCAGTGACTTATAGTGGAACTGCGACATTGCAGCGGACAAATTCAGACACTAAGTAACACTTTTGATACTTTTTTGGGGACCAGTGACTCCAATACAGTGATCAGTGCTATAAAATATGCACTGTTGCTGTACTAATGACACTGGCAGAGACGGGGTTAACATCAGGGGCAATCAAAGGGTTAAATGTGTTCCCTCGGAGTGCTTGCTAACTGTGTGGGGGAGGTGCTTTAACGGTGGGAAAACAGAGATCTGTGTTCCTGCTTAGCAGAAACACAGGATCTCTATCTTCTCTACTAACAGAACGGTGATCTGCCTTGTTTACATAGGCAGACCGCCGTTCTGCCTCTGTCAGGAATGATCCTGGCGGACATCGGGTCTGCTGGACCTGCTGATTGGCTCATACTGTGTCCAATTACAGTGCAGAATCACGTACCTGTACACGATTCTGCACACAGGAGCCGCAGCCCCACAGTAAATGTATGTGGTACAGTCCACAAGAGGTTAAGTGCTGGAGTGGAACTTACACTTTTATTTAACACTTTTAAAATTTTATTTTACTAAACTTTCTTTCATCACATATGGGTCACAAAGTCTCCTATGTGATGATTGTTTTGGTGACAGGTTCTCTTTAATGAGACAAGTCTCACCTCCAATTGAATGTAGCTTCCTCCTCGAGTCCGGAGACCTGGAAGTGACGTTTTCCAGTCAGTAATAGGGAAGGAAGGCCTCTATCTAGCAGCACCCGCCATGCTTGTTCCAGGTCCACCAATGGACGTCAGGTTACAGAGCGGAACATTTTGATAGATTTTTTTATTTTTTGGCCATTTGTATTAATTTATCCTGATGCCTAATATTTACGTATCGCTCAAGAGATTGTTGTAAAAGAATCAGCCCTGGGTGTCAATTAGCTAATTAAAGTGCATGACATTTACCTATAGGTACAGTAAATATCTCCTAAACATGCGCTGTTTAAGAGATATTTACTTTTGATGCAGCCGGTGATGTCACCAACGCATGCGCTCTGAAGAAATGGCATTCTGTGCCATTTCTTCAGAGTCCTTTGCCGTAAACGGCAGCTCCTGCACGCTTGTGGGAGTGACTTCATTGCCGGAGTCCTCGAACCCTTAAAGGAGACCGGGTGAAGATGGAAGCGCCTTCAGTGGTGACCGTGCGTCGCTGGAGGGCTGTGTTTTAAGGTAAGTTTCACTTAATGTGCTAGTATGCAATGCATACTTGCACATTACGGCATTGCCTTGCGGGATTTAAAAAAACGTTTACTACTACTTTAAGGCTAGGCCTTTTCTGGCACTGCTTGTGTAACAATCAGTATTTTTCCTAGAAAAAGTCTTAGACCCCCCTCTGCCCCAAGCATTATACAGTATCCTACAAAAGTGAGTACACCCCTCACATTTTTGTAAATATTTTATTCTATCTTTTCATGTGACAACACTGAAGAAATGACACTTTGCTATAATGTAAAGTAGTGAGTGTACAGCTTGTATAACAGTGTAAATTTGCTGTCCCCTCAAAATAACTCAACACACAGCCATTAATATCTAAACTGCTGGCAACAAAAGTGAGTACACCCCTAAGGGAAAATGTCCAAATTGGACCCAATTAGCCATTTTCCCTCATCATGTCATGTGACAGCAGGTGTGTTACATTTGGTGGTATTGCTCTCACTCTCTTATACTGGTCACTGGAAGTTTAACATGGCACCTCATGGCAAAGAAATCTGAGGATCTGAAAAAAAGAATTGTTGCTCTACATAAAGATGGCCTAGGCTATAAAAAGTTTGCCAAGACCCTAAAACTGAACTGTAGCATGGTGGCCAAGACCATACAGCGGTTTAACAGGACAGGTTGCACTCAGAACAGCGCCTCACCATGGTCAACCAACGAAGTTGAGTGCACATGCTCAGCGTCATATCCAGAGGTTGTCTTTGGGAAATTGGCGCATAGCGCCCCCATAGTGTAGGTGCGTTTTTCTAGCAGAGTTTACTAGGTGAGGTAAAATTTAGTCCAGCCTGTGTGTTGAGTTATTTTGAGGGGACAGAAAATTTACACTGTTATACAAGCTGTACACTCACTACTTTACATTGTAGCAAAGTGTCATTTCTTCAGTGTTGTCACATGAAAAGATAGAATAAAATATTTACAAAAATGTGAGGGGTGCACTCACTTTTGTGAGATACTGAATATATTTTAAGGCAGAGGCCCTACAGAATAAATTGTTGGATTTTGCAATTTTTTATGTCACGCGGTATTTGTGCAGCGGTTTTTCAAACGCAATTTTTAGGGAAAGAATACACTTTTTTTTTTTCAATAATGCAAAAAAGCACAATACATAACCCCATTTTTGGTAAAATATAAAAGATAATGTTAGGCTGAGTAAATAGATACCAAACATGTCGTACTTTAAAATTTGCACCCCGTGCAACGGCGACAAACTGCATTCTTCTATCCATAGGCAACGATTTAAAAGGCTTTACAGTTTACCATTTTAGATTTAAACAGGAGGTCTGGTGCTGGAATTATTGCCCATCACCTGACATTTACGGTGATACCTCCATAGGTGTGAGCCGATCGCTGTTTGCGTGCGTGTGGGACCAACACCTGCGTTCGCCTTTGTATGCGAGCATGGGGGGACGGGGGCCACTTTAAATTTTTTAAAACAATTATTTATTTATTATTTTTATTTTTAAACTGTCGCTTGAAATTTATTTATTTTTTTACTCATTTTTATTGCTGTCATGTGAAATGTAAACATCCTTGTAACAGCAATAGGCATGTGACAGGTCCTCTTTATGGAGAGATCTGGGGGGTCTATAAGACCCCGGATCTTTCCTCTACCCTTAAAAGCATTTGATCACACCAATATCGGTGTGATTGAATGCTCTTGAAGTTTGAAAATGGTGTCATTCAGGGGCGTTGCTAGGGGGTGGCTATTGGGGCTACAGCCCCGAGTCTGGGGCCTATAGCCCCGAGTATCTTCCCGGGTGGGTGCAGTTCTGCAATTTGCAGGTATGTCCCAGTCCGGAATGCAGTAGGCAGGGGCAGAATGAGCTGTGGTAGCGCGGGCTCCAGCTCTGCCCTCGTCTCCACCTAAATTATGGGGAGGCTCTCTGGGTACCCTGATGTATGGGGAGGTTCTCTGGGACCCTGATGTATAGGGGGGTTCTCTGGGGAACCTGGTGTAAGGTGGGGCTCTCTGTGGACCCTGATGTAAGGAAGATGCTCTCTGTAGACCCTGATGTAAGGAAAGGGCTCTCTGGGGACACTGATGTAAGGAAGGGGCTCTCTGAGGACCCTGATGTAAGGAAGGGGCCCTCTGGGGACCCTGATGTAAGCAAGGGCCTCTCTGGGGACCCTGTTGTAAGGAAGGGGCTCTCTGGGGACCCTGATGTAAGGAAGGGGCTCTCTGGGGACCCTGATGTAAATGGGGGGGCTCTCTGGGGACCCTGATGTAAGGGGGATCCGCACTCGGAAATGTAACGATATTTATATATATATATGCCCGCTCAAGCGTATGACTCTACTTAGCTGCTATGGGCTCTAGCCCCAGATCTTTTGTAGACCTAGCAACACCCCTGGTGTCATTTACATCGGGGTATACTGGAAGTAATGTCAGGTCATCGCTTCTGGGTTACTATATCACATATCACAGAGCTGAACAAAGCCCATCTGGCTGGTTGATCGGGACTTCCGGTGGGATGGGAGATCCCAGTAAAGCCGTGGAAGGCGGCGGGAGGGTGTGGACGTCCCCTCCCGCTGCTTGTAAAAGCAATCCAGTGGCTAGTTAGCTGCTATGAGTGTTACAAGAAATGAGACGACCGTTGGCTTTAAAAAAAAAACAAAAACAGTACCGGGATGATGCCTGCAGCTGCAACCACTTGAAGTCCTTTGATGTACCAGGTACAGTATCTCACAAAAGTAAGTACACCCCTCACAATTTTGTAAATATTTTATTCTATCTTTTCATGTGACAACACTGAAGAAAGGACACTCACCAGCCCCTACGGGGGTACCGCTACATTAAAATAACATAAATGATAAGCTATTAAATGTTTTAAATAAAAGAATAGAGAATTTAGCATACCCAGCCACCTGCCGACCTGTCACGTACATACAGTATCTCACAAAAGTGAGTACACCCCTCACATTTTTGTAAATATTTTATTCTATCTTTTCATGTGACAGCACTGAAGAAATGACACTTTGCTACAATGTAAAGTAGTGAGTGTACAGCTTGTATAACAGTGTAAATTTGCTGTCCCCTCAAAATAATTCAACGCACAGCCATTAATGTCTAAACCACTGACAACAAAAGTGAGTACACCCCTAAGTGAAAATATCCAAATTGGGCCCAATTAGACATTCTCCCTCCCTGGTATCATGTGAATCGTTAGTGTTACAAGGTCTCAGGTGTGAATGGGGAGCAGGTGTGTTAAATTTGGTGTTATCGCTCTCACTCTCTCATACTGGTCACTGGCAGTTCAACATGGCACCTCATGGCAAAGAACTCTCTGAGGATCTGAGCAAAAGAATTGTTGCTCTACATAAAGTTGGCCTAGGCTATAAAAAGATTGCCAAGACCCTGAAACTGAGCTGAAGCTCGGTGGCCAAGACCACACAGCGGTGGTCAACAGGACAGGTTCCACTCAAAACAGCCCTCGCCATGGTCGACCAAAGAAGTTGAGTGCACCTGCTTAGCGTCATATCCAGAGGTTGTCTTAGAGAAATAGAGGTATGAGTGCTGCCAGCATTCATGCAAAGGTTGAAGGGGTGGGGGGTCAGCCTGTCAGTGCTCAGACCGTACGCCGCACACTGCATCAAACTGATTTGCATGCCTGTCGTCCCAGAAGGAAGCCTCTTCTAAAGATGATGCACAAGAAATCCCGCAAACAGTTTGCTGAAGACAAGCAGACTAAGGACATGGATTACTGGAACCATGTCCTGTGGTCTGATGAGACCAAGATAAACCTTTTGGTTCATATGGTGTCAAGCGTGTGTGGCGGCCACCAGGTGAGGAGTACAAAGACAAGTGTGTCTTGCCTACAGTCAAGCATGGTGGTGGGAGTGTCATGGTCTGGGGCTGCATGAGTGCTGCTGGCAGGGGCGTAACGATAGGGGTTGCAGGGGTTGCGATTGCAACCGGGCCCCATGCTCCAGGGGGCCCATGTGCCTCCCTTGTACATCTGAATAGGAGGGATGGTGGGGATGGCATTTAGAGGAACCAAGATGGCAGAAAGGGGGCCTGCTGCAGGACCATAGTAAAGGGACCCGCAATGGGAGTAAAGGGCCTCAGGATCAGCTGGAAGAGGGAAGGGCCGTGGGCCAGGGGTCAGGGGGGCCCTTCATAATTTCTTGCACCGGGGCCCTGAAGGTTCTAGTTACGCCTCTGGCTGCTGGCACTGGGGAGCTGCAGTTCTCCCTTCGGAGACTGGGCCGCAGGGCAGTATTAAAAACATGATAACGACCCCAAACACACCGCGCAGATGACACCCATCTTTTTAAAAAATCTGAGGGTAAAGGAGATGGACTGGCCAAGCATGTTTCCAGACCTAAACCCTATTGAGCATCTGTGGGGCATCCTCAAACGGAAGGAGGAGGAGCACAAGGTCTCCAACATCCACCAAGCTCTGTGATGTCATCATGGAGGAGTGGCAGAGGACTCCAGTGGCAACCGGTGAAGCTCTGGTAAACTCCATGCCCAAGAGGTTTAAGGCAGTGCTGGAAAATAATGGTGGCCACACAAAATATTGACACTTTGGGCCCAATTTGGACATTTTCACTTAGGGGTGTACTCACTTTTGTCACCAGCGGTTTAGACATTAATGGCTGTGTGTTGAGTTATTTTGAGGGGACAGCAAATTTACACTGTTATACAAGCTGTACACTCACTACTTTACATTGTAGCAAAGTGTCATTTCTTCAGTGTTGTCACATGAAAAGATAGAATAAAATATTTACAAAAATGTGAGGGGTGTACTCACTTTTGTGAGATACCGTATGTATGTGACTGATCGGCAAGTGGCTGGGTATGCTAAATTCTCTATTCTTTTATTTAAAACATTTAAAGCGGTAGTAAACCCATGCATTTAACAGGTTAAAAACCAGTCACATTTCCGGCACGTGCCGGAAATGTAACACTCCCATTGGCTGTGCTCTAAACCAAACTGTCAAACCATCCAATGGCTGGTGTCATAGCTGATCACATGTGCAGCATCATGGCAGTTGCAGATTAAACAGAGGCCAAGATGGCAGCTTCCTTGGCTGAAAATGATAGGAGGGGTTACTACCACTTTAACAGCTTATCATTTATGCTATTTTACTGTAGCGGTACCCCGTAAGGGCTGGTGAGTGTTGTGGTTCCAGTCACACTTCTCACAGACATCCAGAGTCATGAAGCAGTCCGGTACTTTATTTTGTTGTTTTTATTAGGGGATTTAATTTGGATGGGGATTATGAGATGCCCAGAAGATTTTTTGCTGAAAAGGTGGGACAACTATGTACACTCCCTGTACATCAGATGACAATCTCCTCCTGCACAAACTTGCTTGAAGAACATCACACACTTCCTCTCAGGTGCAGTTAGCACATGGTTATGCCTGCCTCTGGCTCCGGCCAGGCCAGGCCTTATAAAATGCCTTTTGCAAGCAGGGGCTGCGGGTCCCTCTGGTGTAGCAGTTAGTTGGATCAGTTAAGTGCTAGCTGCCCTTGGTGGATTACTGCTCCCAGTGAGTCCTTTTCAGCGCCCTGACAGTCCTCCTGGCTGCAGCTGCCCAAATCCACTGCCCATGACCCCACAGTCTGTACTGGCTCTAGACTCATCTCAGATTGTCTCTTACCCCAATCTGCTCCGGTGTGCCTCTTCAGCTGTCCTGGCTGTGTGTCATGCCCTGAAACCTGATGGATCCCTCCTGGAAGACTTGCCCAGCAGTATGTTCCATTGTTCTCCCTGCTGCTGGTCAGGACCCCCCTTTGGGTTATCAGAAAGGTCCCTTCCACTCCCGAGCTCCAGCCCAATGTCACCCACCCCCCAGACTGGGGAGATCCCTCAAAGGCCCCAACAGCTAGTACTCCATCTTCCAGTTCTTCCACCAGACAACTCCTGCCCAGCTGGGCTGACCGGAGGCCTGCCCCCTACCAATCTGGATTGGGGACTGGCCAGGGCTCCCCAAATACTCCAGACAGCACCACCTCTCCTCCCCTCCTTTCTCCTTCTAGAACACTCCAGAAGCCTCAGGAAAGAAAGCTGCTACTCTAGGCCACTCCCAGCTCACACAGATCAAAACAAACGGGCCTAGCTTCCAGTTAGGGAAAACAGGTGTATAGGCGCTGCAACCTTCCACAATAAACATTCTGCCTGGTGCTCAGACATTGAGGCTGCTGACACCTCCAACGAATCAGAGTAAGGAAAGGGATGGTCGTCGCTCAGGATGACATCCCAAATTATTCCTTTATTAAATACATGTACAGGGCTGTAAAACAGCCTATGCGTTTCAGACGTTAGTCCTTAGTCATGGCTCAGACATGACTAAGGACTAATGTCCAAAACGCGTAGGCTGTTTTACAGCTCTGTACATGTATTTAATAAAGGAATACCATTTGGGATGTCATCCTGAGTGCCGACCATCCCTTTCCTTACTCTAGCTTCCAGTTAGGCCTGCTCAAATTTACCTGCACTACCAAAAATTCTATCACTCTAGCACCTACCTAGGTAGAGGGTGCTAAATTACCATTAAGTATATAGAAACATTTTTGCAGGGTTTGGGTTAATAGGAGACCTATTATTTCAAGGGTTCCTCCAGAGTAAGAAGGTTGAGAATGGCTTCTCTAACAATTTCCTCTTCTTTTATTAAAAGTTTTGGCTTTATTCTCTCAAGCTTCATCTGAAAGGTTTCTTGTGATTATCATTTTTGTCTACTTTACGCTTACCTCTTAAACTTTGAAAACAAGAGGTGATTGTTGAACATGTTTATCAGTAATAAGCTGAAATGGTCTAACTTCTAGCGCCTGCAGAGTCAACAGACATTGCACACAGGAGTTTGTCTCTACTCACAGATCCTGTTAAAGATCAGCCCAGAGATACGACCTCCAACAAAGTGGCATAGCTGTCAGTCCAAGAAGTGCCGGGTCCAGAGGCAAACGCACCCCCCTTCCCATGGGTTTGTGCATTCATCCCCACAAAGGAGAAAGAAGACCCCCTCTCCTGGGTTCAAGTCTATTTAGCAGTAACCCAACCATGTTCTAGGCACACCTCCCTAGGGATCAGCTAGGCCCTGCTAAATTTTCAGGCAAGGAATTTGAATCCTCCTGCCCTAAGCTCTAGAAGCTTCTTCTAAGTTCAGGGGGAAGTAATCAAGCTCCCAGACTGTGAAACCCCAAACAGACTGTATTAAACAATTACTAATTAGTAACCCAACCACCTTCTGGGCACACAGATCGGTGAACTATTATGTAATATGATAAGACTTGCCTTTAGCAATTTTGGCCCAAGTAATGCTGTAAATACTAATATAAGTCTTATCATATTACATAATAGTTCACCGATCTTATTAGATTGAGCAAGAAATTTGGGTGGCCAACCAATACCCCGGTGACAGTAAACATGCAGGTATGAATTTATTCTGGGAGTACATATCACTTAACTAGTTACATTGGCTACTTTTGAACCTAATTAATTCAACCTAATAAAAATTGTTTTTACTAATCATAGATATAGATACACGAGCCTTCTGTCCGGCTTAACACACATCCCCTGAGTCACCAACTACCCCCTGTTTCTGGAACCGTGGTCACCACAAGTAAGCACACAATATGCACATGTAATAGAGACTAAAATGATAATGTATGTCATTTTTGAGAAGCCCAGATACTGTGATATATTCTAATATGTATATTTTCTGCTTAGAGTCTGCAAGAGATTAGTCCAGAGGAAGCTCATTGCGAAACGCGTTGACTATTCATTCTCTGCTTTTATGCTTATAGTTCTGGTATTATGTATCACTTCTTGGCATTGTATAGCATGTAATGATCTTGCAGACTCTGTTGTTTGGGTCCCCCTCACCCTTGGAGCATTCATATGCTCCGTGGTTTATGGAGACTCTTTTATCTTTTTGTATATTTTTGTATTTTAACAAACACAATAAATTCTATGTTTTACAAATCCCATTGGTCTTGTGTGTGCCTGTAAAGTCCACCTATATATATGGGGTTTCCCCATAATTGTTTGTTCTCAATATTTTAGGACGGTGGCACGCCTTGAAATGCCATTTCTTTTTCCGATATGTTGAAGTTATAGCTGCAAAGGGTGGGCCAACTCAATATTGAATCCTACGGACTAAGACTGGGATGCTATTAAAGTTCATGTGCGTCTAAAGCAGTGGTTCTCAACTCCGGTCCTCAGGACCCACTAACAGGCCAGGTTTGCAGGATAACTGAAATGCATCACAGGTGATATCATTTGCTGCTCAGTGATTGCAGTATTCTAGTCTGCATCTCCCCAAGGTAATACTTAAAATCTGGCCTGTTGGTGGGTCCTGAGGACCGGAGTTGAGAACCACTGGTCTAAAGGAAGGTGTCCCAATACTTTTGACAATATAGTGTATTTGTAAGTGGCAAATTATTCCCAATGACGACAAATTTAAGGAGAATTCTTCCCAGTGACCATCTCACTAATGTCCTCTGAGCTGTAGATACAGCATAGTAATTATTGGCAGGGGTTCCTTAAGACTAAATTTATTTCAATGGTTCCTCCATGTTAAGAGGGTTGAGAAAGGCTGCAGTGGAGGCTTTGTTAGAAGGAAAACAGATGATTGTTTGAGGGCGGAATAAAGCAGTTTGATTTGCTTTATTTTTACTGCAGTGAAAAAGACCATTGCAAGTGCCTGGAAAAAAACAATTTTCCCCTTTGGAGATCCTAAAATAGTTCTAAAGGGTAAAGGTTTTTTTACCTTCATGCATTCTATGCATGAAGGTAAAAAAAACCTTCTCTGTGCTTCAGCCCCCCAATACCTACCTGAGCCCCATCACGATCCAGCAATGTGCACAAGAACCTTCACCTTCCAGGGTCTCTCACTCCCCATTGGCTGAGGCAGCAGTGGGAGCCATTGGTTCCTGCTGCTATCAATCACAGCCAGTGATCCAATGAGGAGAGAGAGGGGGCGGGACTGAGCCACGGCTCTGTGTGTGAATAGACATGAAGAGCAGCGGCTCGGGAGTGAGCTTGCTTGGGTGCCCCCCACAGCAAGCTATTTGCTGTGGGGTCATTCGATCAGGAGCGCCGGTGGAGGACCTGAGAGGAGGAGGATGCGGGCAGCTCTGTGCAAAACAACTGCACAGAGCAGGTAAGTATAACATGTTTGTTATTTTAAAAAAAAAAAGCCTTTAATATTACAGTGGAACCTTGAATTACGAGCATATTCCGTTCCAGGAGAATGCTTGTAATCCAAATCACTCGTATATCAAAGCATGTTTTCCCATAGGAAACAATGGAAACTCAAATAATTTGTTCCACAGCACTGCTTGTCAATGCAGTACCGTATGTGGCCAGAGGTATGGTGGCGCTGGTGAGCTTCAGAGGCCCTCGGAAACCATCGGAAATGCTCGGGAACTGTTTACACTTTCGGTATTTCCGAGTATTTCCAACATCTTCCGAGGGCCTCCGAGGCTCACCAGCACCCCTGCACCTCTAGCCACATGCGGTATTGCATGAAAATAGTCTTAATTCTTCTCATTTTGCGAGACAGCACTCGCAAACCGAGTCAGAATTTCCTTTTAAAAAAATGCTCGTCTTTCAAAATGCTTGTTAAACCACATTACTCGTGAATCGAGGTTCCACTGTATTTTAAAGCTTGTATCAACCTATGTATACCATACGAGAAGATGGTGGCAACATTAGAGGATGAGAATTTCCTAAAAAAAGATGGGAACCTTGGACCTCTCATTGTATACTTTGACCGTAAACTTTTAACTAATCACATTTTAAACAAATTTTTAAGTAATATAATTTTATTTTAATGGCAGACCACTATTGTACTTGATTTTTGAAATCTAATACTTTTTATTTATTCTTGGGATTTTCCTTTGGATGAGTATTGCGATATATTCCATCCCCAGCCCTTTTTATTTTTTCTTCATTTTGTCTCAGGGTTCAGTTGTGGATGTGGATCATGATAAATTATTACTTGATATTTCCTCATAAAAAATATAGTTTATATTCTACACAATGTATTTTTTTTTTTTTTTTTACTCTATTGCGTACTAAACATTGTCAGCCCTTTTGTACATTGTGTGATTAAAAAACACACTTGCCATAAATTGTATTTTGCAAAACTTTAATAAAACTATAGGGTTTTTTTTTAAATATTAAAATTTAATATTTTGAAAAAATATATAGTTAGATTTTTTTTTATTATTGTTACCATTTTTTCCCCCCTTATATTTCACATCTAAGACTCTAACTATCGATCTACTGGTGAAAAAATGCTTAGATACTAAGAGAGAGTGGTGGAGGCGAGAAATTAACAATGAATGAAGTATATAGTAACTTAGTGGTCAGAGTTGGTTTGGTGATGATGGGTAATAGAGAAAAGGAATTAGGAAAAGAGCAGGATAATTGATATTATTAAATATTGGACCCCTTGTTCTTTTTTATGTGTCCTTCATTTGTTTGTTTTTGTAAAGAAAAAAAATTAATAAAATGTTTTGAAAAAAATATGTAGTCTACAGTTTTTTTTACCACTTTTATAGTACAAATTATTTCAAAATAACCAATACAATTACTAAGAAGTTGGATAAAAGTCATGGTTGGTTTGGTGATGGGTAATAGAGAGAAGGGATTAGAAAAAGATCAGGATAGTTGACATTATAAAATATTGGACTCCCTTTTTTTTCTTAATGTGTAATGTATGTGTTTGTTTTGGTAAAGAAATATTTCTGAAAAAAAAAAACTAAAAAAAGTTTTGAAAAAAAATATAGTCTAGTTAAATTCATTTTTTTTAGCACTTTTTTTAATATTCATTTTTCAAAATAACCAATACAATAATTAGGAAGTTGGATAAAAGTTTAATGCAATATATAAGTATATAGTAACTTAGTGGTCAGGGTTGGCTTGGTGATGGGTAATAGAGAGAAGGAATTAGAAAAAGATTAGGATAATTGACATTATAAAATATTGGACTCTTTTTTTCTTTTCTTAATGTGCAATTTATTTGTTTGTTTTGGTAAAGAAACATTTCTGAAAAAAAAATTAAAAAGTTTTGAAAAATAAAATCTAGTCCAGTTAAATTATTATTTTTTATCACTTTTTAATATTAATTTTTCAAAATAACCAATGCAACAATTAGGAAGTTGGATAAAAGTTTAATACAATATATAAGTATATAGTAACTTAGTGGTCAGAGTTGGTTTGGTGATGATGGGTAATAGAGAGAAGGAATTAGAAAAAGACTAGGATAATTGATATTATTAAATATTGGACCCCCTTTTCTTTTTTAATGTGTAATTTATTTGTTTGTTTTTGTAAAGAAAATTTTCTTTAAAATTAATAAAATGTTTTGAAAAAAATATATAGTCTAGTTAACTTCAACTGTTTCTTTACCACTTTTTTAATATTTATTTTTCAAAATAACCAATACAATAACTAAGAAGTTGGAAAAAAAATGTAATGCAATATTAAATTATATAGTAACTTAGTGGTCAGAGTTGGTTTGGTGATGGGTAATAGAGAGAAGGACTTAGGAAAATCCCAGGATAATTGATAGTATTAAATGTTGGACTCCCTTTTCTTTTTAATGTGTAATTTATTTGTTTGTTTTCGTAAAGAAACAATTCTGGAAAAAATAATAAAATGTTTTGAAAAAAATATATAGTCTAGTTAACTTCAACTGTTTCTTTACCACTTTTTTTAATATTTATTTTTCAAAATAACCAATACAATAACTAAGAAGTTGGAAAAAATGTAATGCAATAATAAAGTATATAGTAACTTAGTGGTCAGAGTTGGTTTGGTGATGGACAATAGAGAGAAAGAATTAGGATTAGGAAGAGCCCAGGATAATTGATATTATTAAATATTGGACTCCCTTTTATTTTTTAATGTACTATTTATTTGTTTGTTTTTGTAAAGAAAAAAAATCTGAAAAAATGTAGAAACTGTTTTGAAAATAAAATATATAGTCTTGTTAAATTCAACTGTTTTTTTTTTACCACTTTTAAAATATTTATTTCAAAATAAACAATACAATAATTAAGAAGTTGGATAAAAGTTTTAATAATGCAATATATCATTTTCAGTAGTTAAATAATACTTTTTTTTTATAGAAGTCTATACATCAGACCCAAAAAAGGGACATCTGAGTAGGAGGAAGGGATGTGGGACAATTGAAAGCTACGAATGATCTAATAAAGTTGGAAATGCAGAATCTTTATTACTACAAATTGGACACTGGAATCTCATTTTCTATTCATTGTTAATGTACGTCCGCTGTGTCAACAAGCCATTCCATTCATAAACATAGAAGAATTCTGTTCTATTGATGAGTTGACCTACTTAGGCCATGTTTTGGAAGCATTCATTTGCCATTGATATGCTGAAAGAGGACAGAAGAGAAAAGGCACCGGTTTCCCTTCAATGCCGAAAAAATAACAAGGCACCAAAAACAAAAATAGTTATTAGGCGGGAATCAGATATTTGGTAAACATTCTGGTGAACATTCAGGTGTACAAAAAAAGACTGGGCGTTCAATCCAATTGGGCAACCCAACCTTTTTAGGTTGTAGCTAAACCACCTTTTTTTGTGATATGTCTTTCGGGGGCTTAGACATTCAGACATTTGTTTTTACCTTTGGATGTAGCTAGAATAACCTTTGTCAAGCCTTTATTGATGTCTATGGAGCTTCATGTGTATGTTTTACCCTGGTTCCTGTTGTCACTGGGACAGAAAGTGATGGGTCACCAGAACAAAAGGTGTCTTTGAAACAGGAACCGGGGAAAGTCTCCCCAATAGGGTCAGAAAAAGCAAACTGACAGAAGTTCCAACCCTTCCCTACACAAAAATTGGAAACAAATATGGCGGAAGCTCAACTTTAAGGCCTCATACACACGGACGTTTCTTAAAAAATAAAGAAAACGTCGGGCCCGACGTCAAGGAAAACAAATTGGCGTTTTTCGGCGTTATGCATCGGCGTTAGTGAGCGTCGGTGTCAATAGGCTTTTTTTAAAAAAAAAATCATCCCACTGCTATTTTTCAACCTAAAAACGTCGGCGTCAAAAAACGCCGGTTAACGCCAGTACGGTGTTAGTTGGCTTTAGTGAGCGTTTTGCGGTGTCGGCGTAAAAAAAAAAACGTTACAGCCTCAGAACGCGCTGCCCGTGGGTTCTAATTTCAGCTCACTAACGCTGACGCCATCTACAGCTCGAAAACGTCAGCGTTTTTATGGGTCCATTGACTAACATGGAGAGCTGCAAAAAACGTCAGAAAACGCCGGCGTCAAAAAACGTCCGTGTGTATGAGGCCTAAATGTTAGGGTTAGCAGAAGTCTTAATTGATACTTGCATGACATGATGGGTTACACTTAATTTACATTTTTTTGAGGGTCCCAAATGCTCTGTACCCAAATGTACTACGCACTAAAGTAAGTACAAGTCGCTTAAAGAGGACCTTCACCCTATAAAGGAAAAAATAAAAGTCAGCAGCTACAAATCCTTTTTAATAAAAGGACACTTATCTGTCCAGGGATCCAGCACTGTTCTCAGCTGGGCCGGTTGTTCATAGGTCTTTGGGTCCCCATTGCCGGCATCTTTACTGTGGGAATCTGGCTGTGACTCCTGGTGGCTTCACAGCCAGCTTCCCACTGCACATATCCTAGCCGCTTCGCCCAACACCTACGCCGTGTCCCAGAAGGCTGCGGGCAAAGAGGCTGGGGGGGGGGGCAAGCCAAAGTGGGAACAGGTACCTATCAAAACCAGGTATCTGCTCCCCAGAAAAAAGGGTGACGGAGGAGGAGGACATAAAGCAGAACTTCCTCTTTAGGGGTCCAGCTTTACCATAAAAGCACCCTATGCTGTCCCATGTGAGTATCAGCCAGGGCTTCCTTTCTGAATGCAGCTCAAAACTTCATTTAAAAGAAGCCAGGGCATATTCTGCAGCTTGTGATAGCTTTATCCCTAGTTAGTTTTAGGATGGAGCAGCCATTGGGACCATCACCCCCTAATGTCACGGGAGGGAGTTCTGCCTTGTTCCTTTGGGCCTCTCATGCACAGTGTCATAGGTGTGCGCAGCCTATTGCATTAGGGGGTGCACCACAAAGCGCAAACAAACATGAGTGTATGTATATATGTCAGAAGGGCAGAGGACAGTGTCAGTATGGCAGAGATTGCTGTCAGTAGTTTATTTTTATTTTATTTACTTGTTTACAATTTTGTTTTTTTATTATTTTTTACAATTTTGTTTTTTTTATAATTTTTTTTACAATATTATATTTTATTATTTTTTTTACAATTTTATTTAGGAGCCATGCTGGGGGGGCTTTGGTGAAATATCTGGGGTCTAAAAAGACCCCTGATGTTTCACTTTTGAGACAGAGAAAGAGACTGAGGACAGAGATTCCCCAGTCCCTTTCTCTGCAGCCAGGCAGCAGGGGGAACAGGGTGATTAGGGTGTGCCCAGGTACACCTGCCACCCTATGTGCGCACGCCTATGCACAGTGTGTACTCTTTCCTGTCACCTATGATGAGCTCAGGGACTGCAACAGGAGAGAGTAGACGCTGCACATGTGTGGCCCAAAAAGAACAGGGCGGAGGTCCCTCCAGTGACATTAGGGGGCGTTGATCCCAATGGTTGCTGTGTCCCTACGATGACTTGGGACAGAGCTATCACAGGCAGCAGAAGGCTTCTTTTAAATGTGGTTTTCACCTACCTTCTTTAAACATAAAGGAACCCTGGCTGGTAGGTAGGTTTAGCACACTGGGGTTGATTTACTAAAACTGGAGAGAGCAAAAGCTGTTGCAGCTCTGCATGGTAGCCAATCAGCTTTGTTCGATTAAGCTTGACAAAAAAAAAATGGAAGCTCTTTCTATGCAGAACTTTGCCATATTTTGCACTCTCCAGTTTCAGTAATTCAACCCCAATGTGCTGCTATAAGCATATAGGACAGGATAGTGTGCTTTGTAAAAGTAAACTTAAAGCGGTAGTAAACCCATGCATTTAACAGGTTAAAAACCAGTCACATTTCCGGCACGTGCCGGAAATGTAACCCTCCCATTGGTTGTGCTGTAAACCAAACTGTCAAACCATCCAAAGGCTGGTGTCATAGCTGATCACATGTGCAGCATCATGGCAGTTGTAGATTAAACAGAGGCCAAAATGGCAGCTTCCTTGGCTGAAAATGATAGGAGGGTTTACTGCCACTTTAAAGGTATATATGATATGTGTGTTCATTAATACATCATTACAATTAAACAGCCAAATGTGACCTGATATCAACCTTTTGTAGCCCCTGTACAGTAGAGCTCAGTGAGGGGTAGAGAAAAGCAGAAGAAGGAGATAATGAGGAATGATTGGTGGACAAAGAATATGCTGATAGGAGGAGAGGGCACAGTGATACAGGGTGGGGGTGGGGTGGAGACCTGTAAGTGGAAGTGAAACTGCAGCAATGAAAGACATTCCCCTCTCCAGGACTGCAGAGCAGAGTTGTGTCACATCCCAGGACTGAATGTACAGAAAAACAACTCCTTTGGCAAGTAAAAGAGATCGTATAAATGTATTTTCCCTATGTATTTCGCCATTTCCTTTATTGGTGGTGACAACTGACGCATTTCAGATTTTCCTTCACTTTTTGTCAAGGAACCGAAAGTAATCCTTCCCAGTAGGGACACTGACAGAAATATATATCTTATGGTAGAATTTATTTTCTTTCTCCACTCCATCCAAAAGAAATGGCTTGGTTTGAGTTCCTAAATTCAGCCATCTAGAGACGCGTCCCATCAAACTAGACGTAAATACACATTGGACAGAAAATCCATCCTCCGTCCGCGTCCTTCAGCAAGCCAGAGAAAGAGCCTTCAGCTAACTTGTCCTAAGAGACATTTTATTAAGTAGACGTAAAATACACCTCATGTCTTTCCACAGAGAACATTGTTCTCAAGCCAGACAAGCAATACATTGGGACCTTAGAGGCTCCTCATCTGATTGGTCCTTCCCATCAAGCCAGACGTAGAATATACAACCTTCAGCTTTCCATCTCTATAGAGGGAGGATATTCCCATCAGCATCAAGTAGATAGAAACTCCAGGCTTTGATAATGAGCATTTTTTGGGGCCAAATAAACCGAGGCAATGGCCTATTGTTGAGGCATTCACGGGAGGACAAAGGAAAGTGTACCACTCCAAGCTGCAGAACTTCAGCATGAAAGGGTTTCAATACCTATTTTGTAGAACTGTTTTGAGATCTTAACTAATTCACTGCTCAAAGGGGACTCCAACTGGGATGGTAACAGGTTAATCACTTAATGCTAAAATGCCTAAAATGAGCACACCTCTGATTGCTTGAACCATGCCAATCTGGAGATGGTGGAGAAGGCCCCAAAGGAGTTCTACATTGCATATGAATATAAAACCATCACCACAAATCTAGAATAAAGATTCCCAATGTTCCATGTGAAGTAAACCTGTGAGGACAAAAAAGATGAAAAAACGCCAATGCTGACTTGTTTTTTTTTAACCCCTACAGATCCGCGCTATTGCCGAAGTACGGCTCCAGCGCGGGTCTGAAATGCCGGGACGACGTCCATGGACCCCGTCCCCTGTGCATGCTCCAGGCGCGCCCCCTGGCGGCAGCAGCGGCGCGCAGCCGCCGCACGCTGCGCGGATGTGCCCGTGGGCCGGGCTGACTCGATGTCCGCTCGAGACCCACGATCGCCTGACAGAGCTGCAGAACGGGGAACTGCCGATGTAAACACGGCGGTTCTCCGTTCTGTGACAGGGGACATAACAGATCTACTGATCCCTGTCACTGGGATCAGTTAGATCTGTCATGTCCCGACCAGCCCGCCCCCCTCACAGTTAGAACACCCCCAGGGAACACTGTTAACCCCTTCACTGCCCCCTGCAGGTTAACCCCTTCACTGCCAATGACATTTACACAGTAATCAGTGGATATTTACATTTCTGATCGCTGTATAAATGTCATTGGTCCCAAAAATGTGTAAAAAATGTCCGACATTTCTGCTGCAATATCGCAGTCCCGATAAAAATCGCAGATCGCCGCCATTACTAGTAAAAAAATAAATAATAAAAACACCATAAATCAATTCCCATAGTTTGTAGACGCGATAACTTTTGCGCAAACCAATCAATATACGCCAATTGCGATATTTTTTTTACCAAAAATATGTAGCAGAATATATATCGGCCTAAACTGATGAATATTTTTTTTTTTATGGATTTGTATTTTAGCAAAAAGTAAAAAATATTGTTCTTTTTTGCAAAATTGTTGCTCATTTTTTGTTTATAGCGGCGATCAGAAATGACGCAGAGGGGATCAAATACCACCAAAAGAAAGCTCTATTTGTGGGAAAAAAAGGATGCAGATTTTATTTGGGTACAACGCCGCACGACCGCGCAATTATCATTCAAAATGTGACAGCGCTGAAAGCCGAAAATTGGTCTGGGCAGGAGGGGGGTTTAAGTGCCCAGTAAGGAAGTGGTTAAAGGTGCAGGTTCCAGGGCTGTTTCACTTATTCTGCCCATTATGCCAACACTGTCTCAAAATATCAACTGTTGTCTTTTATGCTTGATCCATGTAATTGATGTGCCAGTGCTGAAGCCAGAATCAGGATGAAAGCCCTTGCACCTGCAACTTTTAAGCCAACAACAGCCACTCCCATAATGCTGCCATCACAGATTTACCCTTAAGGGCCAGGCTACTCAAAAGTGATCTTTAAGTTGTAGATGGAGTCCATGGCTGCAGCTATGTTTTGGATACAGAGATTTCCATGCTATAATTACTAATTTTGTCCCTGTCTACCTGGGGGCATTGTATGTTGCTGCCCACCTTTGTGTAGTCTAGGTTTCTCCTGCTACATTCTTCATAATGTAAAATAAATAAAAAAATTCAGCAGAGATGATGGGAACCTCTTATAACGGAAGGATTTCCAGCTTTAGGACCGGAGCCCTTTTTGCGATTCGGCGCTGCATCGCTTTAACTGACAATTGCGCGGTCGTGCGACGTTGTACCCAAACTAAATTTGCGTCCTTTTTTTCCCACAAACAGAGCTTTCTTTTGGTGGTATTTGATCCCCTCTGCGTCATTTCTGATCGCCGCTATAAACAAAAGAAGAGCGACAATTTTGCAAAAAAACCCAAATTTCTTTTTGCTAAAATACAAATAAAAAAAAAAATATATAAAAAAACATTTTTTTCCACCGTTTTTGGCCGATTTATATCCTTCCTCATATTTGCGATAAAAAAAAAAATCGCAATCGGCGTTTATTGATTGGTTTGCGTAAAAGTGGTCGCGTTTACGGATGATGAGAATTCATTTTTGGGGTTTTTATTTTTTTTTTATTTTTTACTAGTAATGGCGGCGATCTGCGATTTTTAGCGGTACTGCGATATTTCAGTGGACATGTCGGACCATTTTGACACTTTTTTGGGACCATTGGCATTTATACAGCGATCAGTGCTATAAAAATGCACTGATTACTGTGTAAATGCCATTGGCAGTGAAGGGGTTAACCTGCAGGGGGCGCTCTAAGGGTTAACTATGTTCCCCGGGCGTGTTCTAACTGTATGGGGGCTGCCCTAGCAGGGGAATGGAAGTGGTCACAGCCTCCATAAACAAGAAGGCTGTGATCACAGCCCTTCCCCCTTCACAGAACGGAGGTCCATGTGTACATACACGGACCTCCGTTCCTTCACTCCGGGGGGGCCATCGCGGGTAGCCGGCGGCAATCGAAGCCTCCGGCGGCGCGCGCACGCTCACAGTGCGCGTTATCGCAGCCGCCGTTGTATGACGGCGATTTGCGATAACGAACCACCTTGTCGCCGTCAACCTGCGGTTGGCGGTCGGCAAGTGGTTAATAACAACAGATGATGACTTTTCATTACTCCCTATTGAAAGTAGTCTCTTGTGTATTTATTACAAAATCATTTTAAATGTATGTTTGTATTTCTAATGGTTTAAATCAATGGTTTCCAAACTGCTATTTTCATCCACTGATACCAAAAATGGGGCACCATCGACACCAATGAAGGGGCAGAATTCCTCCCAATGACACCAACGATGGGACAGAACCCCCCCCCCCACTGACACCAATGAAGGGGCTTCCTCCTAATGACACCAAAGATGGGGAACAATTCCTCCCAATGGCACCAACAATGGCACAAATGATAGGGCACAATGCCTGCCAATGACACCAACAATAGGGCACAATTCCCACCACTGACACTCTTCTACTCCCAATGGCCACTGTCCGGCCACCTTAAATCTGAAGGACAGTAAACTGACCCTATGTATAGAAAGTTTGGAGACCCTTGGTTTAAATGATTATGGTAATGAAATTAATGGAATGGACAGATGGATAATGGTTGCATCTGTGGACTTACGTGGTCTCTACTGGTCCAGTTTTACCGTCTCTTACAGAATACAAACGTTAATTGTAAGTGCTAAATATTCAGATCAGTCAGGTATGGATTTCACCTTGTATGGCTAAGTCTGTTGCTAACCAGATCTCACCCAAATGTGCATGTATAGCCAGGTGTAGAACATTTGTATCTATCTGTAGTTGCAAGATATTTTCTAAGATGGCCATAATGTTTTTGAAATAGAATATTGAATATTGGGTCAAAAAGCACATTGAGGTGTCACCATTTACAAAATTGTTAGAAGATGCTAAAGTGCAATTATAGAACAAATCAACATTCTACTGAATCCAAATTTGGGCCATAGTGGTTCTAGCAGCTTAACTATTTGCCTCTGTGGTAAATACAACCCAGATGTTGGGATTTGTGTCTCCTAATCCTTAAAAAATTGGAGAATGGCTAATTAGATATTTCTTTACTGACAAAAGGCCTTGCTGCCCATTGAAGTGTATGCATAGCCAAACAGCGGGAGGAAGGAGGTCTACATTTCTTGTAGTTTTGCATAGGGTAGGGATGGATTAGAACCACTTATATCAGTGGTTCTCAACTCCTGTCCTCAGGACCCACTAACAGGCCAGGTTTGCAGGATAACTGAAATACATCACAGGTGATATAATTTGCTACTCAGTGATTGCAGTATTCTAGTCTGCATCTCCCCAAGGTAATACTTAAAACCTGGCCTGTTGGTGGGTCCTGAGGACCGGAGTTGAGAACCACTGTCTTATATGTTTTTAATGCTGTCTGTGCCACTGGGGAGATCCATTTTCAATGCAATAGGAAATCCAACATTTTAGAGTTGTCACTATAACAGAACATGGAAACACGATCCTATGACAACTGTCTAAGAGGGGAATTCGGCCTAACTTTGTATAGACTTCCTGTCACTTACTATTGTATCTTTTTGGATATCTTTAACCCCCCCCCCCCCCTTACACAGAAAGCAAGAAATTACATTTTTACGGTTCCTACTCTTTCCTAACCCCATAGACCAGGGGTAGGCAACCTGCGGCCCTCCAGCTGTTGCAGAACTACAAGTCCCATCATGCCTTTGGGAGTAATTGTAACTGCCAGCCCTGCAATGCCTCATGGGAATTGTAGTTCCACAACAGCTGGAGGGCCGCAGGTTGCCTACCCCTGCCATAGACGGTCAAGTCTCAAGCCCTGAAGGCACCACCCAGCTTGAAAAAGTTGATTTTTAAATCAATGGGAAATTATCTAGCAAACAGCATCTGCAGCCTATCGTATGCAGTTACTGTTTGTCAGCACCACTGCATTTAAACAACCATTGGTTGCCTGAATACAAGAGTTGCTAACTATTCATGCTGTTAGTGAGCATAGGGGAATGGACTGATCTTTTCTTGGTCAGCCCGTGGGCTGAACATAGAAACTTAGGAAAGTGATGACAGAAAAAGACCAAGTAGTCCATCAAGTCTGCCCATGTTTTGTTTGGTGTATTTTTTTTATTAACTATATTGTCTGATTATAGATCTGTTTGTCCCAAGCATGTTTGAAGCCATTTATGAATGACTGTCTCATTACCTCTGCTGGAAGTTTATTTCAAGGATCAACTACCCTTTCAGTAAAATAATACTTTCTAAGATTAGTTTGGAACTTTCTTCCAGTAAGCTTGAGGTCCCCGTGTTCTTGATTTTGGTTTAATATTGAAAAAAACTGCCTTCCTGAACCTTATTCACCCCCTTGATGTATTTAAAGGTTTCTATCATGTCTCCCCCTTCCCTTCTTTCCTCCAAACTGTACATATTAAGTTCCTGAAGTTGCTCTTGGTTAGAGTTGAGCGGACACCTGGATGTTCGGGTTCGGTGAGTTCGGCTGAACTTCGTGAAAAAGTTCGCGTTCGGCCCGAACTTGACCCCGAACCCCATTGAAGTCAATGGTGATCCGAACTTTTGGGCACTAAAATGGCTCTAAAAAAGTCCTGGAAAGGGCTAGAGGGCTGCAAAAGGAAGCATCATGGGGGTAAGAGTAGGGCAAGTGCCCTGCAAACAAATGTGGACAGGGAAATAACTTAAAAAAAAAAAAATGGAGGAGTAGTAATGTAGTATTTAGAATTTTTTTTTTTTTTAACCAGCAATGTAGACGCACTTTTTATTTTTGTGCAAGAAATGCACCGCTGGCCGCAAATGTAGTATTTAGAATATATATTTTTTTAACCACTTCAATACCAGGCACTTAGAACAGTTCCCGCCCAGACCAATTTTCACCTTTCAGTGCTGTTGCGATTTGAATGACAATTGCACGGTCATGCGACGCTGTACACAAACAAACTTTTTATCATTTTGTTTCCATAAATAGAGCTTTCTTTTGGTGGTATTTGATCACCCCTGCAGTTTTTATTTTTTGCGCTATAAATAAAAAATACTGAAAATTTTGAAAGAAAAAAAAATGTTTCTTTGTTTCAGTCACAAAACTTTGTATAAAGTACATTTTCTCCTTCACCGATTGGCACTGATGGGGGGGCACTGGTAAGCAACACTGACTGGCACTGATATGCGGCACTGATGGACACTCATAGGCGGCACTGATAGGTGGCATTGGGCACTGCTGGGCACTGATAGGTGGCACTGCTGGGCACTGATAGGTGGCACTTTTAGGTGGCACAGGTGGGCACTTTTAGGTGGCACAGGTGGGCACTGATAGGTGGTACAGGTGGTCGCTGATAGGTGGCACTGGTGGGCACTGGTGCATACAGCACTGTTAGGGATGGCACTGGCAGGCATCATATATGGGCACAGTGCCATCCCTACAGTGCACTATATTGCCCTTACCTGGTGGTCTAGTGGGGGCTCCCTGGTGGTCCTGGGCGGCCTCCTTGCAGTGTCCGGGAGCGGCTCCCTGGTGGTCCTGGGCAGGCTCCCTGGTGGTCCAGTGGGGTGATCCTGAGGGGGGCTGCACTGATAAACGTGCAGCGCAGCCCCCCCCCCCCCGTCAGGTGAGCAGCCGATCGACTCTCCGCTGCTCAGGTCTGCAGAACGGCTCTTTCTATTTACACTGCGATCAGCTGTGATTGGTCACGTCTGATCACATGGTAAAAGGCTTTCACGGAAACCTTTTACCTCGGTCGGTAATGCGGTGGGTAAGACTGACCCACGGCACCACCGATCACCGCGATGCGCGTTAAACCAGCAATGTAGATGCACTTTTTATTTTTGTGCAAGAAATGCATCGCTGAACGCAAATGTAATATTTTGCACAAAAAAAAAATATGTAATTTGTCTAACTGCAATGTAAAAGCAGTATTTAAATATGCCAAAATGTTGCCAACTGAACTAACAGAACAGGATTAAAGTAGTGTCCCTGACACACAAGCAGTTGCAAGTGTGCTGCATTTGCAAAAATGGCTGCAAACGCCCACCTAACAAACAGAAAAATTGCTTATGAGGCACTTTGCTTGGCAAACAAAATTCTCCTCCAGCACCCACTCGCTGTTTTTAACAGATTTTCTAAAGCTAATCTGTCCCTCACAGCGGCAGCAGCAGCATCCTCTCCCTACACCAGTATGAGATGATGTGACATGCAGCGCTACATGACTCCAGCTTATATAGAGGCTGGGTCATATGATTCACTGGCCAATCACAGCCATGCCATTAGTAGGCATGGCTGTGATGGCTTCTAAGGGCAAACGAGTGAAACGCTTGTTGATTGGCTGCCCTGCAGCTATTCAACAGGCGCAAAAAAATACCCAAACCCGGACTTTTTCTCAAATGTCCGGGTTCGGGACAAGGACACCCTAAAGTTCGGTACGAACCCGAACTTTACAGTTTGGGTTCGCTCAACTCTAGTCTTGATATGTTTTATCCCCCAAACCTTTCACTATTTTTGTTACCTGTCTCTGAACTCGTTCTATTTTATCAATATCTTTCTGTAAGTGTGGTCTTCAGAACTGGACACAGTATTCTAAATGAGGTCTCACTAAAGATCTATATAGGGAATCAGGGCCTCCTTCCTCCCGCTGGTGACCCCTCTAGTGATATAAAGATCTATATAGGGAATCAGGACCTCCTTCCTCCTGCTGGTGATCCCTCTAGTGATAACTAAAGATCTTTATAGCGGAATCAGGACTGCCTTCTTCCTGCTGGTGACCTCTCTAGTGATAACTAAACATCTATATACAGGGATCAGGACCTCCTTCCTCCTGCTGGTGATCCCCCTAGTGATATAACGATCCATATAGGGAATCAGGACCTCCTTCCTCCTGCTGATGACCCCTCTAGTGATATAAAGATCCATATAGAGGAATCAGGACCTCCTTCCTCCTGCTGATGACCCTCTAGTGATATAAAGATCTATATAGAGGAATCAGGACCTCCTTCCTCCTGCTGGTGACCCCTCTAGTGATATAAAGATCTATATAGAGGAATCAGGACCTCCTTCCTCCTGCTGATGACCCCTCTAGTGATATAAAGATCTATATAGAGGAATCAGGACCTCCTTCCTCCTGCTGATGACCCCTCTAGTGATATAAAGATCCATATAGAGGAATCAGGACCTCCTTCCTCCTGCTGATGACCCCTCTAGTGATATAAAGATCTATATAGAGGGATCAGGACCTCCTTCCTCCTGCTGATGACCCCTCTAGTGATATAAAGATCCATATAGAGGAATCAGGACCTCCTTCCTCCTGCTGATGACCCCTCTAGTGATATAAAGATCTATATAGAGGAATCAGGACCTCCTTCCTCCTGCTGATGACACCTCTAGTGATATAAAGATCTATATAGAGGAATCAGGACCCCCTTCCTCCCGCTGGTGATCCCTCTAATGATATAACGATCTATATAGGGAATCAGGACCCCCTTCCTCCCGCTGGTGATCCCTCTAGTGATATAAAGATCTATATAGAGGAATCAGGACCTCCTTCCCCCTGCTGGTGATCCATCTAGTGATATAAAGATCTATATAGAGGAATCAGGACCTTCTTCCTCCTGCTGGTGACCCCTCTAGTGATATAAAGATCTATATAGAGGAATCAGGACCTCCTTCCTCCTGCTGGCGATCCCTCTAGTGATAACTAAAGATCTTTATAGCGGAATCAGGACCTCCTTCCCCCTGCTGGTGACCCCTCTAGTGATATAAAGATCTATATAGAGGAATGAGGACCTCCTTCCTCCTGCTGGTGACCCCCCTAGTGATATAAAGATCTATATAGAGGAATCAGGACCTCCTGCCTCCTGCTGGTGATCCCTCTAGTGATATAAAGATCCATATAGAGGAATCAGGACCTCCTTCCTCCCGCTGGCGATCCCTCTAGTGATACCTAAAGATCTTTATAGCACAATCAGGACTGCCTTCTTCCTGCTGGTGACCTCTCTAGTGATAACTAAACATCTATATACAGGGATCAGGACCTCCTTCCTCCTGCTGGTGATCCCTCTAGTGATGCATCCTAGAAATCTATTTGCTTTTCCCTCTGCCTGGTCACACTGTTTGCTCATTTTGCAATCATCTGAATGAGAGAAAAATCACACCATATAAGGTGGTCTTCATGTTTAAGGCCAATTTAGAAAAGTTTCCCAGGACTACAGTGATATCCAAAGCAGACACCGAATCCACACTTGGCCTGTCTCAGACAGTGGGGGAAGAGATACCCGGCCAACAGCTGATTGGTTTGCTAATGATGCTCATTGTCAGTAATTACTCCTCAGTCCCACAGTGGTCAGTATTTTCAATAATAAAGGCCAGGACCTCCTGTCCCTGAGGGGTGTGAAAAAAAAGAGTCATTGAGGGGAAGTGAAGGACCAAACACCATTATCTCCATTCATGGGAATAGTGATTAATTACAAGAGTCATCACAGGTAGCCCTGGTAATATGGCCTATCTGGGCTTGTTTGTCAAATGAGGGTGTCAGATTAGAAATTAACACCAATTTTGGAAATTCATGGATAATATCCTAACACATTATCACCTGGGTTCACTTTTTGCAGCTAATTTCTTTATTAATGAGGTGACAAACAGCATGGATCTCTCAATCCAATACTTAAATGATACCTGCACTAAAATAGATTGAGTATAGAAGAAGATATCAAATGTGACCTAAATGGCTTATGTGTCTTATATGCACGATGATATCTAGGTAATGGAATAAGGATCAAAGAGGAAATACAGTATCTCACAAAAGTGAGTGCACCCCTCCCATTTTTGTAAATATTTTATTCTATCTTTTCATGTGACAACACTGAAGAAATGACACTTTGCTACAATGTAAAGTAGTGAGAGTACAGCTTGTATAACAGTGTAAATTTGCTGTCCCCTCAAAATAACTCAACACACAGACATTAATGAAAGTGAAAATGTCCAAATTGGGTCCAATTAGACATTTTCCCTCCCCGGTGTCACGTGACTCATTCGTGTTACAAGGTCTCAGGTGTGAATGGTGAGCAGGTGTGTTAAAGTTGGTGTTATTACTCTCACTCTCTCATACTGATCACTGGAAGTTCAACATGGAACCTCATGGCAAAGAACTCTCTAAGGATCTGGAAACAAGAATTGTTGCTCTACATAAAGATGGACTAGGCTATAAGAAGATTGCCAAGACCCTGAAATTGAGCTGCAACACGGTAGCCAAGACCATACAGCGGTTTAACAGGACAGGTTCCACTCAGAACAGGCCTCGCCATGGTCAACCAAAGAAGTTGAGTGCAGTGCTCAGCGTCATATCCAGAGGTTGTCTTTGGGAAATAGACATATGAGTGCTGCCAGCATTGCTGCAGAGGTTGAAGGGGTGGGGGGTCAGCCTGTCAGTGCTCAGACCATGCGCTGCACACTGCATCAAATTGGTCTGCATGGTAGTCATCCCAGAAGGAAGCCTCTTCTAAAGATGATGCACAAGAAAGCCTGCAAACAGTTTGCTGAACACAAGCAGACTAAGGGACATGGATTACTGGAACCATGCCCTGTGGTCTGATGAGAACAAGATAGACTTATTTGGTTCAGATGGTGTCAGGCGTGTGTGGCAGCAACCAGGTGAGGAGTACAAAGACAAGTGTGTCTTGCCTACAGTCAAGCATGGTGGTGGGAGTGTCATGGTCGGTGGCTGCATGAGTGCTGCTGGCACTGGGGAGCTACAGTTCATTGAGGGAACCATGAATGCCAACATGTACTGTGACATACTGAAGCAGAGCATGGAGACTGGGCCACAGGGCAGTATTCCAACATGATAACGCACCATTTCCACTCATTGGAAAGTTGGGACAAGTCCTTAGCAATTTCAAAACAGATATATGCCTCTCCACCAGTCATTCTTGGTTAGACATCTCATATCGATGACTAGCCTAATTTGGGTTGATATGAAGGATAAGTCCATTAAGATGTATTTGCTGTTATTTTCCAATGGCAGATACTGAACAGGTAATATCACATTTTCATCTGTATATACTAATCACGCAGCTATTTCTATTGCTTTCGGCAAGAACAAGATTGATAAGATTGTGTCGGCATCTCTGGCCAAGTTTTATGAAAAAAATAGAAAAAAAATGTCATTCTGAAGCAAATTGGGCTGTCCAGTCTTTTTTCCTATAAGAAGATAATTGTGTCTTGGAAAAAGAGGCGTTAGTGTGGCCACCAATTATCCTTTTTTTCTGTAATAATAAAATTATTTTTGACTTCTTTTGAAATTTTGTCTAGAAGTGATGCGTTGCATAAATAACGTTGTCTCACCCTAGCACCAAAGTCAGCCTTGAAGTCAACAAACTGCAGCCAGGCGCGGCCCTTTGCTTGCCTTTATCTGACCTTTGGGGAACCATTCCTTCCACTGATACAGGGCACTATTCCTCCCACTGACAACAATGATGGGGCACTATTCTTCCCATTGACACCACTGATGGGACACTTTTCCCCCCACTGACACCAATGATGGGACACTTTACCTCCCACTTTTACCAATTATAGGGCACTATTCCTCCCATTGACACCAATGATGGAACACCATTCCTTCCACTGACACCAACAGTGGGATACTATTTTTCCCACTGACACCTACCTACCCAGATAGCAAGCAATTGTGCTCCAAGTTTGAAAATGACTTCCTAAGCTATTGCTAGACTTGCCAGGCTTCACAAGTTTGTTGCACAATCGCAGCTAGTCTGCATTGCATGACTCCAGATCAACTTTCTTTGCAAACATTCTGCAAGTCTGCTGCAAGTTCAGTTATGTTGTGCAATAGTCATCCTACCACAGGGGTCACTGTGGCTGAATTTTCATGCTGTAGACTTGCAGAGCTCTTGCTGTAGACTCATCAATGCAACTTTGCTCTTGCTAGAGACTTGCCATGCAAATTTGCTACAAACTGGAATGGAAACATGGCAACTAGAACTTGTGCTTCAAGTGCTCTGCAAGCGTACAACTTGTCAGTGGAAATGTGCAACAAGTTAACAGACTTACAATTCAACACTGCCACATTTGTGGCAAGTTATCCTTGCTTACTGGACAACAATGGGGTGCTATTCCTCCTACTGACACCAATGATGGGGCACTATTCTTCCTCCTACTAACCAGAGGTACTATGTAATTTATTTACTCCCACTGACTACCAACACTGACACCTTGTCTACTCTCACTGAAGCTGGGGCATTTACTACTCCCAGTGGTCACAGTCTGGCCTACCTGTAAACTGGCCCTTTGTTTAGAAAGTTTGGAGACCCCTACATAATAGGCTTGTGCAATTTGTCTTGTTCCGAATTTCATTTTTACCAAATTTTGCAAAATTCAGCAATTCGGACAAATTCCGAATTTTTCCATATTTTCGTTTTTCCGAATCGCGGTAATTCGGTAATTGCGGTAATTCAGAAATTTGCAGTAATTCGGCAATTGCGGTAATTCGGAAATTCACGGTAATTTGGCAATTTTGGAAATTCGGAAATTCGTGGTAATTCGGCAATTTTGGAAATTCGTGGTAATTCAGCAATTGCGGTAATTCGGCAATCGGCAGCCAAAAATCTGAAATTCGGAAATTCAGAAATCCGAAAATTTAAAAAAAGCCAAGAATATTTGAAATAATAACTAACTAATAACTATTAAATTATAGGTATTGGAATTTCCTTGAAAGTTGGGCTGTTAGTGAACTTAAATATGAAATTTATCACTAATAGCCATATTTTCAAGAAAATTCCAATACCTGTAATTTAATAGTTATTTATTATAATTATTTAAAATATTCTTTCTTATTTCTGAATTTCGGAAATTTGGAAATAAGGAAGAACATTTGAAATAATACGTTTTTAAATTATTATTTTAACTTATTATAAATGATAACAAGCTATTATTATTTCAAATGTTCTTCCTTGTTTCTGACTTTTGCAGTGTGTGACTGTATATATGCATACTGTATGTATGTGTGTGTGTGTGTGTATACTGGGTGTGTATATACTGTGTGTATATTGTATGTATATTGTATGTATACGGTCATATGTGTGTGTGTGTGTGTATGTATGTCATACGTATATATGTCAGTGTGTGACGTTTTCAGTCTTTGTTCCTTCTTGTAAACTTTATTATTATCGAACAATAGTAAATATTATTCAATTTTATTATTAAATTTTTGCATAATAAAGTTTACAAGAAGGAATAAAGGTTTAAAGGCTTTAAGTCTTTATTCTTTCTTATAAAATTTATTAATATTATTTATTGATAATTTAATGTCCATAACCTTAAAAGAACTTTTATACCGATAATCACTATTTAAAGTATAAATTCAAGTGATTGTCGGGTTGAAAGTTCCTTTAAGGTTATGGATATTAAATTATCAATAATCAATCAATAATA
>BLSH010285223.1:262059-280780 GCA_018402905.1 Glandirana rugosa | reverse complement strand
CGGAAATTCAGAAATTCGCGGTAATTCGGCGATTGCATTAATTCGGAAATTCGCGGTAATTCTGCAATTGCAGTAATTCGGAAATTTGCTGTAATTCGGCAATTCGAACAGCCGAAAATCCGATATTCGGAAATTCGGAAATCCGAAAATTGGAAAAAACAAAGAATATTTGAAATAATAACTAACTAATAACTATTAAATTATAGGTATTGGAATTTCCTTGAAAGTTTGGCTGCTAATGAACTTAAATATGAAATTTAACACTAATAGTCATACTTTCAAGAAAATTTCAATACCTATATTTAATAGTTATTTATTATTATTTCAAATATTCTTTCTTATTTTCGAATTTCGGATATTCAGAAATAAGGAAGAACATTTGAAATAATAAGTTATTAATTTATTATTTTAACTTATTATAAATTATAATAAGCTATTATTATTTCAAATGTTCTTTCTTATTTCCGAATTTCGGAAATAAGGAAGAACATTTGAAATAATAATAGATTATTATAATTTATAATTTAAAATAATAAATCCATAAATCTATTATTATTTCAAATGTTCTTCCTTATTTCCAACTTTTGCAGTGTGTGACTGTATATATGCATACTGTATGTATGTGTGTGTGTGTGTGTATACTGGGTGTGTATATACTGTGTGTATATTGTATGTATATTGTATGTATACACACAGTATACACACACCCAGTATACACACACAAACATACAGTATGCATATGTACAGTCACACGCTGCAAAAGTTGGAAATAAGGAAGAACATTTGAAATAATAATAGCTTCTTATAATTTATAATAAGTTAAAATAATACATTAATAACTTATTATTTCAAATGATCTTCCTTATTTCCGAAATTCGGAAATAAGAAAGAACATTTGAAATAATAATAAATAGCTATTAAATTATAGTTAGTGGAATTTTCTTGAAAATATGGCTTTTAGTGATAAATTTCATATTTAAGTTGACTAACAGCCAAACTTTCAAGGAAATTCCAATACCTATAATTTAATAGTTATTAGTTAGTTATTATTTCAAATGTTCTTAGTTATTTTCGAATTTTCGGATTTCCCAATTTCTGAATTTCCGAATTTAGTTTTTTTCCCGCTGTTCCAATTGCCGAATTTCCGAATTACCACAATTGCCGAATTACCGCAAATTTCTGAATTACCACAATTGCCGAATTACCTCAAATTTCCGAATTACCGCAATTGCCGAATTACCACAAATTTCCGAATTACGGATTTCCGAATTTTTTAATTTCCGAATTCTGAATTTTTTTAATTTCCGAATTTCCAAATTCCGAATTTTTTTGAATTTCCGAAAAACGAAAAAAACAAAACAAATTTTTTAGCCATGCACAAGTCTACTACATAACACAATACAAAAAAATGAAATTTGTTGTGAAATTGATACCTTTTCATGAGTAATCAAAAATATTACAATTAGTTAAAAGGTATCACTTTACCTTCTCAACCTGGGTAGAGCACAAATGGCCAAAGTTTTCCATCTGGTAAGCATATTTCAACACTGACTTTGGTGATAAGTCAGAATAACATTATTTATGGAGAACTTAAATTCCAGCCAAAATATCTACTTCTAAGTTCTACTTCTAAACCCAAGAAACAAAAATGTATAATTTCCAGTAGTAACTAACTGATAACCCTATTATAAATCTAGCATGCTCTAGTCTAATTATTTAGGGTGCCATTTCATTAACTTCGGACCAGGGGGCTGGACCAAGACATTGTGCTGCCTGGGTCCACAAATGAAATTTAAAAATGCCCCCCCCCCCAAAAAAAAGATCACACCCACCAAAAGGCCCCCACATCCATTATTTTATATCATGATAATTAAAACTAAAATTACGTTTATCAGGAAGTCACATTTATATGCAACAGCATCTTGTCTATATGGGAAATTATATGACATACCATGATGTTCAATTCCAAGGGGCGGGCTAGGGCAGTATAGGGACAGGCTAGGGTAGTATATAGACAGGCTAGGGTAGTATATAGACAGGCTAGGATAGTATATAGTCAGGCTAGGGTAGTATATAGACAGGCTAGGGTAGTATATAGACAGGCTAGGGTAGTATATAGACAGGCTAGTGTAGTATATAGACAGGCTAGGATAGTATATAGTCAGGCTAGGGTAGTATATAGACAGGCTAGGGTAGTATATAGACAGGCTAGGGTAGTATATGGACAGGCTAGGGTAGAATATAGACAGGCTAGGGTAGTATATGGACAGGCTAGAGTAGTATATAGTCAGGCTAGGGTAGTATATAGACAGGCTAGGGTAGTATATAGACAGGCTAGGGCAGTACAGGGGCAGGCTAGGGTAGTATATAGACAAGCTAGGGTAGTATATGGACAGGCTAGGGTAGTATATAGTCAGGCTAGGGTAGTATATAGACAGGCTAGGGTAGTATATAGACAGGCTAGGGTAGTATATAGACAGGCTAGGGGCAGGCTATGGTAGTATATAGACAGGGGAGGGCAGTATATAGACAGACTAGGGCAGTATAGGGAAGGGCTAGGGTAGTATATAGACAGGCTAGGGTAGTATATGGACAGGCTAGGGTAGAATATAGTCAGGCTAGGGTAGTATATAGACAGGCTAGGGTAGTATATGGACAGGCTAGGGTAGTATATAGACAGGCTAGGGTAGTATATAGACAGGCTAGGGTAGTATATGGACAGGCTAGGGTAGTATATAGACAGGCTAGGGGCAGGCTATGGTAGTATATAGACAGGGGAGGGCAGTATATAGACAGACTAGGGCAGTATAGGGAAGGGCTAGGGTAGTAGAGGGGCAGGCGGAGCAGCCTGGAGGGCAGTTGTCATCATGACACACAAAACTGCTGGAAAAAAAATCTTGGTCATCAAATTGCTGGGTAAATAGAAGAGGAGAGGCGGCCATGGGTCAATTTGCTGCCCCTCTCAAAGTGCTGCCTGGGTCCAATGGACCCTCTGGAACCCATGGTTGGGCCGGCCCTGCATTGGATACATGTAACCTTTATTACTTCTCTTGCTTTGCTCTTGTTTTATTGGAGGCATCTTCTGCATGTCAACATGCCTTCACCAAGCCAAAAACAGATGTACCTTCAAAAACATTCTTAGCAAAAAAGGCATGTGATTTTGATTCAGGACTTTCTCCTGTCTCCTGATTTATGACTGTACATGGTTATTTCAATCAAATGCAGACTTTTCCAATTGAATGCAGCTCACCTTAAAAGTATGGATCCAAATACAAAAGGCTGTGTTTGACCTCCTCCTCCTACAATGCAAATACTGTCTCCAACAGGACCTACTGCGTTCAGAGAAGCGCAATGCAAAGAAGGTGAAATACAGCCTTAGAATTGTCATCCACCCTGCATCATTGTGGTAAATGCTGTATAAATAAGTGGGTGCGCTGTCTCTTTAAGTAATATCAAACTCAAATATAGCATAGACTATGCCGTGCAAAAAATAATACACAATAGTAGAACATGTGAAAAGTCCACTTCAACCACAAATAGATAGAAGTGCATAGCCTTTTGAAGTGAACAAAACGCATCAGAATCCTCAGCAACTAAAACTAAATCTGCTTACCGGACCTTTAGACCTCCAAAATGAAAGTGGAACTTTACCCAAAAGGGGAGGTTCCACTTGTTTGCATCCTCCCCCCTCCACTGCCACATTTGGCACTTTTTTGGGGGGAGCGGCTACCTGGTTTTGACAGGCACCTGCTCCCACTTCCGGTCAGATGGCCCCAGCGATCTGAGAGCCGGACCCTCCTTCCTCCGCAGTCTGTAGGACCATTCACAAGACACAGCTCATCCATGCACAGTAGGAAACCAGCTGTGAAGCTGCAAGGCTTCACTGTCTTTTTCCCTTACTTGAGATGCTGGCAACTGCACCCGAAGGCAGTGTTGCCAACCTTCCCCAGCGTTTTTTACTGGCAAAACATGGAAGATTTTCTGGCGGAGCACATTTTTTACTGGCAACCTGAAAAACAACTGATATTTAAACACATTATGGAAGCACTGCCAATACCAATATCAAGTAGTTTGCCTGGTTTACACTTAAAAAGTCAGCACAGCATGACAAATTATCAGACCCTGATATTTATAGACAGTTGTAAAAATCACTGATTTTTACAGACTGTCAGTAAATTTACTGGCGGTTGGCAACACTGCCCGAAGGCGATTGAAGAATCAGTTCGGGTGAGGATAGCGCTGGATCCCTGGACAGGTAAGTGTCCTTATATAAAAAGTCAGCAGCTACAGTATTAGTAGCTGATGACTTTACATTTTTTAGGGGGAGCCTGGAGCTCCTCTTTATTGAGGTCTAAAGCGCTTGAGATGGAACTTGGCCTCACGGTCACTCAATTGTGCCACCGCACAAGACAACCAGCTCCGTGCTTCTCTGTTTCCAGGACTGTAATGGTTAACTGCTGCAGGATATTCTTATGCCCAGTTATGTCCTTAAAGCAAGCCTGAAAATATCATAAGCCAAAGAGGATCCATAGTGCATAATCGTTAATCAACTGCTGTCGCACATAATAATCCAACATGCCGCCCAGCTCAGCATTCATGCGCAGTGACGTCAGTGACAAAGCTCTGCATATTGAGGAGGATATAAATATTTGTGGTGACCTTTTGGAAGATCCCTGGAGGCTGTGATTGTTTGAGGTCGGTACCTCCAAGGCCTGCTGACAGGGAAGGGCTTTTTTTTGCTAGAGGAGAGCTTTAAGTCTGAGGTCTGGGAATCTCCTGCATCCTGAGGTGAATACTTCACTGCTAAAAAGTGTCCCAAAGAGTTAGGTCTGGGTAGAAGCTACAGTCATTGGACATTGCAGGGAGCTCTGGAGGCTAATCCAAATGAATTCATGTATTGCTTAAAAGCTGATATACAGTCTAAGAGTACAGAGTGCTGGTTGTGACCTAAAGCCCTTCTCCAGTATTGACTGTCTGCATTGTTGACCTGATGGTCACTCTGACAGTGCTCCAGCCATGGGCGTCCGCAGGTAGGGGCAAGGGGGGGCAATTGCCCCCCCCTGGAATCAGGGATCAGATCAGGGGTTCCCCACTAGGTCCTTATCCTCTTGAGCCATGTATGCAGCCTCTGACCGTTTCCTGTACCATGTCCACAGTCTCTGACTGTCTCCTGTGCTATGTCTGCAGTCTCTGACTGTCTCCTGTTCCATGTCCGCAGTCTCTGACCGTATCCTGTACTATGTCCGCAGTCTCTGACCATCTCCTGTACCATGTCTGCAGTCTCTGACTGTCTCCTGTACCATGTCTGCAGTTTCTGACCGTCTCCTGTATCACGTCCGCAGTCTCTGACTGTCTCCTGTATCACGTCTGCAGTCTCTGACCATCTCCTGGATCATGTCTGCAGTCTCTGACCATCTCCTGTACTACGTCTGCAGTCTCTGACCGTGATAATGTAATTATGACATTGTCAAAAAGGGGCAGAACATGGATTACATTGAAATTATGCCCCCGCCTGGAAAAAGTTCTGCGGACGCCCATGGCTCCAGCGTTTCTTGGTGGAAAGAGGAGAACCTTCCAGAAGAACAACCATCTCTGCAGCACTCCACCAATCAGGCCTGTATGGTAGAGTGGCCAGACGGAAGCCACTCCTCAGTAAAAGGCACATGACAGCCTGCCTGGAGTTTGCCAAAAGGCACCTGAAGGGCTCTCATACCATGAGAAACAAAGTTCTCTGGTCCGATGAAACAACGATTGAACTCTTTGGCCTGGGTGGCAAGCATCATATCTGGAGGAAACCAGGCACCACTCATCACCTGGCCAACACCATCCCTACAGTGAAACATGGTGGTGGCAGCATCATACTGTGGGGATTTTTTTCAGTGGCAGGAACTAGGAGACTAGTCAGGATTGAGGGAAACATGAATGCAGCAATGTGCAGAGACTTCCTTGATGAAAACCTGCTCTAGAGCACTCTGGACTTTAGACTGGGGTGAAGGGTCATCTTCCAACAGGACAACGACCCTAAGCACACAGCCAAGATAACAAAGGAGCAGCTAGGGGACAACTCTGTGAATGTCATTAAGTGACCCAGCCAGAGCCCATCTCTGGAGAGATCTAAAAATGGCTGTGCACCGACACTCCCCATTCAACCTGAAGGAGTTTGAGAGGTCCTGCAAAGAAGAATTGGAGAAACTGCCCAAAAATAGGTGTGCCAAGCTTCATACTTAAAAAGAGTTGAGGCTGTAATTGATGCCAAAGGAGCTTCAACAAAGAATTGAGCAAAGGCTGTGAATACTTATGTACATGGGATTTTTTTTTTGTTTTTTTAAAAAATACATTTGCAAAGATTTCAAACAAACATCTTTCACTTTGTCATTATGGGGTATTGTTTGTAGAGTGTTGAGTGTAGAGTGTTGAGGAAAATAATGAATTGAATTCATTTTGGAATAAGGCCGTAACATAACAAAATGTGAAAAAGGTCCGGATGCAATGTAAATCTTGTATAATAATAACAATGATAATAATAATCAGTATTTTTTTTTATGTAGCTGGAGCTGTGCGTAGGCAGCCTATGTTACTCTATGGCAGGGGCGTCGCTAGGGGGTGGCTTCTGGGGCTATAGTCCTGAATCTGGGGCCCATAGCCCTGAGTCTCTAACTGCAGGGGTCCCTAACCGTGGGTGCTGCAGGTGGGCTGGATGTGAGAGCCGCGGGCGGGCTGGATGTAAAAGATGCGGGTGGATGTCAGAGCCGTGAACGGGCTGCGTGTCAGAGCCACGGGCAGACTGCATGTCAGAGCCACGGGCGGGCTGCATGTCAGAGCCACGGGCGGGCTGCATGTCAGGGCAGCGGGTGGGCTGCATGTCAGAGGCGCGGGCGGGCTGCATGTCAGAGCCACGTGCAGGCGGATGAAAGAAGTGAGAGGGCAGACGAGCAGAGATGACATCATCTCTCTCTGCCCACCCCGCATTACTGACTCTTCCGCCCTCACAACCGGGCCTCTGCAATGTGTGAGGTGTGGCGAGGAGCAGAGAGATGACATGATCTCTAACTGCCCGCCCCACATCACCACTCTCCTGCCCTCACTCAGAACCGACTGCACCTGCCTCTGTGCTAAATGGTCCAGTGCTGCCACCAATGCAGTGACAATGCACATTTGGTGGCACTGGACGGCATGGCAATCGCTCATCTGCATCTGGTGGCAGGCAATTTGACAATCGATCATCCGCATCTGGTGGCAGGTGACGTGACAATCGATCATCTGCATCTGGTGGCAGGTGACGTGGCAATTGATCATCTGCACCTGGTGGCAGGTGACCTGGCAAGTGACAATCCACAAATGGTGGCAGACCATTGTCAAGTGACAATCCACACATGGTGGCAAGTGACAATTCGCAAATGGTGGCAAGCGACGTGGCAAGTGACAATCTGTAAATGGTGGCAGGTGACGTGGCAAGTGACAATTCACAAATGGTGGCAGGCGCAGTGGCAAGTGACAATCCGCAAATGGTGGCAGGCAACGTGGCAAGTGACAAACCACAAATGGTGGCAGGCAATATGGCAAGTGACAAACCGCATCTAGTGGCAGACGGCGGTGGCAAGTGACAAGCCACATCTGGTGGCAGGCGGTGGTGGCAAATCACAAGCTGCATCTGGTGGCAGGTGACGTGGCAAGTGACACGCCAGGGGCTCCCACTGGTTCTGCCTTATGGTGAGTTGAACTATTTCATTTTATATTACAATGTAATAATAGAAATAATGCACTTCAATCATCCTGACACGATACCAACCATGGTGTTGGGATGATTGAAGCGCTAAGACCAGGTGTTTGGAGTATCTTTATCTTCTGATTGTTCAACTTTCTGGAATACACATATTGTTTTGTGATGTAGGATCTGGGCCTGCTGTCCCGCAATCCCTCTTTCTTTCCTTCTATCTCTCTCCTTCCCCCCTATTTCTTTCTCCCTTCCTCCATCCCTCGTTCATCTCAGACTCTAACCACACCCCTTTGAGCCACGCCCCTTAAGCCACACCCACCATTTAGTTTAAACCACTCCCATTTTTTGCCGCGCTTTGCATGCCGCATTTTTTTCCCCACCTAGCAATGCCCCTGCTCTATAGGTAATATTTTCTAATAAAAAAAAGTGCACCTGTGCAAAAAAGAACATATTAAAACAAAAAGTGAATAAAATAAAATAAAATGGTGAGACCACAAACTCCATAGAAGATATCCTTTCTATTACATATAAGATTGTTGTATTGTGTTGCACTCAACCCAACTCAGCTTACCAAAATACCATCATAATATATGTGCGAACACCCTTAATTTATCAATTATGATAACCATGAATAAAACATGTTTATGACTTGTATAAAACCCAAACTTATATGCATATAAAGTAACAGTGAAAATGGCAATGCATACAAAAAGGAGATAATCTCCTTAAACAGTGAGTCCTGAATAAAAACAAAAATAAAAAAGTCCATTTCCAATCAGGTGAACAAAGTGAAAACAATCTGAAGTGCAACTCAGTTTATGATTCCAGGGGTTTTGTGATGACACCCACAGACACCTTCACCCTTCACCCAAAGTGACAGTTGGAATTCTCGCTTGCTGACTCCACATGACCCCCTTCTCAGGGTGGTCATACCACACTTATATCTTCACTGTGGACACTCCTAGATGAATCAGGAACACCAACCATCAATCACAATGGAAGTGATGATCTATACCCGGTTGCTTATGTAAATAAACAGATAGAAGCCTGTCCATAGTGTAAAAAAGCCAAAAATCATTTATTTATTGAACAGCCATACACTCACATGTAAAAGTTGAAAAAAAAATGTGCATATCAAAGGATCATAAGCCAGCCGGCTAGGAAGGCCCATAAGACATCTTTTGATGATGAAACGAGTGGAGCCTCGATCTGATGCCATTGCGGACTGCGAGTTTCATGCCAACTTAGGATCCTTTGATATGCTCATTTTTCTCTACCCATAGAGAGGACCCATAGAAGATCCACGATTGGAACCTCTGTGGTATCGAGAGCATCTGATCTCATTCCACATTGAGAGGGTCATTTCTTTACCTGTGTTTTTAGAAGGTTGTATGATTCTACCAGTCTGGGCCACCACATCCTTACCAGATGTAAGTCATTTTTTCTTTTCACTCTAATCATAAAATATATTTGAGGTAATACCTTTTTTTTACATAAATCCTATACCATAAGGGCTCTTCTGTCTCGCCCCTTTTTTTGCTGGGTGGATACTTCAAGCCTTTTTTTTTCATCTGGTTCAATACATTTTATTGAAAGTTTGCAATTTTACAAGAATTGTATACAAAAATATTACGAAATTGCACAAAGTGCAGCCGGGGGGGTTGTGCCTCAAGCCTTTTATGAGTCTTTAATCAGATTTTTCGGACTGACTCCTCGGATCTTTGAGGACCACCACCACCTGAATCCATTTAGAATAAAATATAACATAGCAATACACAGTTAAAAAACGGACTTAGGGGAAAATAAGTCCATCAAGTTCAACCTTCCATGGTCTTCAGTTCTTTCCTAAATCCCGTTTTTGATTCTGCAATGAATACCTCACATGGTATGACATCTCACAGCATAATACCTCGTACTGATGTTCATAGGTCTGGTGTACAGTCCGTGAGTAGGTTGTTATTATTATTATTATTATTATTTAAGGACCAGATACATTTTATAATCTTTACGCGATACCTACCTCATATTCTTAACTTTATTAAACAACAGTACCCTAAGTAACCCTAAGTAGTGTAACAACTGTGTATGTATTGTTAGAATTGCCATTTTTAAAGCCATTTTCTGTAGCTCACTTATTGTCAGGATTGCCATTGTTCTGGCCTACATAGAAACATAGAAATGTGACGGCAGAAAAAGACTGAGTACTCCATCGAGTTTGCCCCTATTTTTTTTTTCATCAACCTCGTCTGACTATAGATTTATGTTTATCCCAAGCATGTTTGAAGCCATTTACTGTTGACTGTCTGTCACGCACCTGGTGGTGGAGTCTGACTTACGCAGGGAGTAACCACTCTTGCGCACCTGATTCAAGAACCCCTGGTAGAGCAGATAGGTGGTTCTGGAGTGCAGGATGGCATGAGGGCTGGACTGGACCACAGATGGTGATGGGAATGTCCTGCGTGGCTCGTGCAGCTGGATAGGGTAGTGGTACAGGCTGGGTTGGCAACTGGCTGGCAACATGGTACAGAAGGGTAAAGCAGAAGGATCGTCAGGTACAGGCTGCGTTGTCGACAGGCTCGCGGCAGTGGTACAAGGGGTGATCAGAAGAGTGGTCTTGGACAAGATGGGATCGGTGCAGGCAGATATCAATCAAGGTCAAACAAGCCGGGTCACAGGTAAACAGGAACAGGTACCAGGTCTCTCAGGAACACTACAAGCTGTAGAACGGACAGCACCGGCTGCATGGTGCTGTCCATTTACTGTTGACTGTCTGTCATGCACCTGGTGGTGGAGTCTGACTTATGCAGGGAGTAACCACTCTTGCGCACCTGATTCAAGAACCCCTGGTAGAGCAGACAGGTGGTTCTGGAGTGCAGGATGGCATGAGGGCTCGACTGGTCCACAGATGGTGATGGGAATGTCCTGCGTGGCTCCTGCAGCTGGATAGGGTAGTGGTACAGGCTGGGTTGGCAACTGGCTGGCAACGTGGCACAGAAGGGTAAAGCAGAAGGATCATCAGGTACAGGCTGTGTTGTCAACAGGCTGGGGGCAGAGGTACAAGGGATGATCAGAAGAGTGGTCATGGACAAGATGGGATCGGCGCAGGCAGATATCAATCAAGGTCAAACAAGCCGGGTCACAGGTAAACAAGAACAGATACCAGGTCTCTCAGGAACACTACAAGCTGTAGAACAGACAGCACCGGCTGCATCGTGCTGTCCTGTTTAAATAGCCTGTCTGATGCCAATGCCTGCTCGCACCTGCTACGTGCGCACAGGCATTCTAGTCCTAGAAACAGTAGTTGCAGCAGACGTTTCCTGACATTGCCCCCCCCCCCCCCCCCCTCCACCTGCCTCAGCCTCCATGTCCAGGAGGGTTCTTCTTCTTAGCTGGTTCCTTTTAAAAAAGCTGATAAATTCCTCCGCTTGCACATTTGCCTCGGGCTCCCAAGAGCTCTCCTCTTGACTATACCCCTTCCACTTGACCAGATACTGCATGGAATTTACCCTCTCCCTGCAATCCAGGATAGCTTCAACTTCAAACTCCTTCTCACCATCCACCAGAATCGGTTCCAGTGGGGCAGAGGTCCGTCCAGGGAAGGGATCTGGGGTCCATGGCTTCAGCAAAGTAACATGAAAGACCGGATGAATGTGTAGAGAAGGAGGAAGGTCAAGTTCATAAGCTACCTGCTTAATCCTCCGCTTCACAGGGAAGGGACCAATGAATCTGGGTCCCAATTTCTTAGATGGGCAGGCTAATCTTAGATTTCTTGTGGCAAGCCAGACCTGGTTACCTGGCTGGAGATCCAGTTCCCCTTGCCTTTTTTTATCATAGGCGTTTTTTTTTTTAGTTCCATCATTCTGGATAGTGTCTCCTGCAGGAGTTTCTGATTTTTATTCAGGAATTTCACAGTTTTGTGCACGGCTGGTACCTCACTTTCTGGTGGTATGCTGGGCAGAAATGTAGGGTGGTAGCCGTAGTTCGCTCAGAACGGTGATTGTTTGGTTGCTGAGTGGATAGTATTATTGTAAGCGAATTCAGCAAGTGGTAATAATGTGACGCAATCATCCCGAGAGAATGATGAAAAACAGCGGAGATATTGTTCCAGGGTTTGGTTCGTTTTCTCAGTTTGTCTATTCGTTTGCGGATGGTAGGCAGAGGAAAAGGATAATACCATTTCCAAAGCAGGGCATAAGGCTTTCCAGAACCGGGACATGAACTGGACTCCACTGTCTGACACAATGTTAGTTGGAACTCCATGAAGGCGGACAATCTCTTTAATGAAGATTTCTGCGGTTTCCGCAGCAGTAGGAGTGTCCTTCATAGGGAGGAAATGAACCAACTTTGTTAAACGGTCCACGACCACAAAAATAGCATTGTGTGCATTAGAGAGTGGCAATTCAACAATGAAGGTCATAGAAATCCGGGACCAAGGTCGCTCTGGAATCGGTAGTGAATTCAGTAGCCCCCAAGCTCGGGTCTTACTGGTCTTGTTCTGTGCACAGATGGAACAGGAGTTGACATACTTTTGGCAGTGTTCACTGGCTAACGACCACCAGAAAGACAGTAGCAGGAGTTCCATGGTTTTGCGAGTGCCAAAGTGCCCAGCCAGTTTATGATTGTGGCAGAGTCTGAGGACAGCTGCGTGTTGTTTCTTTGGAACATAGATCTGGTTGCCATGCCACCACAGACCGTCCTTTGAGAGCACATTAGGGTCGGTTGGCCTGGAGGTACCAGCAAGGGTTTGCTTGATCTGAGAGAGCAAGTCTTCCTGTGATAGCAGAAAGTTTCATGGTGTAAAGATAGTGTCCGGAAGGACTGAGGTTCTAGGCTCATAGAATATTCGGGACAGGGCGTCTGGTTTAACATTTTTTAACCCAGGCCTGTACGTGATATAAAAAAGCTAGAAAATAAAAGGGTCCAGCGGGCTTGACGGGGTTTCAGTCTCTTGGCTGTTCTGAGGTATGCTAAATTTTTGTGATCTGTGTAGATCAAGATGGGATGTGAGGCCCCTTCCAACAAATACCGCCATTCTTCAAGAGCGGACTTAATGGCCAGCAGTTCTCCCCTACATCATAGTTTCTCTCTGGAGGAGATAGCTTGTGGGAGAAGAACGCTACTGGATGAAGCTGGGCCTTGGACCCCTGTTTTTGGGAGAGAACAGCTCCCACAGCAGTTTCAGACGCGTCCACCTCCAGGACACAGGGCAGGGCTGGATCAGGATGCTTCAAAACAGGAGCAGAGGTAAAAAGCATCTTCAAAGTATGAAAAGCTGCTTGGGCTTCTGTGGTCCAGTGGAACCGTGAGTTCTGCTTTGGGAGTTGTGTGATTGGCGATATTATGGCGGAGAATCCCTTTATAAACTTGCAGTAGAAATTGGCAAATCCTATGAAGCGTTGGACCCCATTTTTATCCGCAGGCGCTGGCCAATCTAAGATGGTGGAGACCTTTTGGGGGTCCATTGTGATGCCAGTGACTGAGAGGACCAGTCCGAGAAATGGAATACTGGAGCGCTCAAAAGTGCACTTGTTTGCTTTAGCATATAATCCATACTGCCGGAGGCGGCTAAGGACACAGCTGACATGATTACGGTGCTCTTCCAGGGAGGAAGAGAAGATCAGGATGTCATTGAGATATATAATCACGAAGTCCAGGTACTCTCAAAAGACATCGTTCACAAGATGCTGAAAGGTCGCTGGGGCGTTGCAGAGCCCAAAAGGCATGGCCAAATATTCAAAATGCCCGAAGTGGGTTCGGAAGGCGGTCTTCCATTCATCACCTTTGCGAATGTGGATGAGGTTATATGCCCCACGGAGATCTAACTTAGTGAAGATCTTGGCAGAACCTAACCTTTGAAAAAGTTCTGGGACCAAAGGCAGGGGGTAACGGTTTTTAACTGTTATCTTGTTCAATTCCCGGTAATCAATGCAGGGTCTCAACGTGTGGTCCTTCTTCTCCACGAAGAATATCCCTGCACCTGCCAGAGATGTGGAATGGCGGCTTAACCTTTTCTCAAGGTTATCATCTAGGTAGACCTTGAGAGCCATTAGCTCTAGTTCTGATAGCGGGTAGCTACTGCCAAAAGGTACTTCTCCCCCTGGGAAAATTGGTCAATCGTAGGGCCTGTGTGGAGGTAATTTCTCAGCTCCCTTCTTGCTAAAAAACATCCAAGAAGTCATGATACACAACTTGGTGGATGTCAGGGTCAGTTTCCAAACTGAGCAGGGCAGAACTGATTTCATTAGTCCGTGGCAGGCAATGCTGGTAGACAGGAATTGGACCTCCTCTGTGGACCAGTCAATTTGAGGGCTGTGTGCCCGAAGTGCCAAGGTAGGCCCAAGATGATGGGGAAGAGAAGGGGTGCAATGGCATCCAAGATAAGTTGTTCTTGGTGGCCACTGGTCATTACAGCAGGTAAGGAAAGAGTCTCGTGCGTAATTGTACCAGATTTAATGGTGGTGCCGTCAGTAAGGAGAATGGCTATCTTGTGCACCTTAAGACGGAGAGGGATCTGATGCTGAGCTGCAAATGCCTGGTTGATGAAGCAGCTGCATGCTCCGGAGTCAAAAATTGCTGGCGCCTGGATATTCCCTCCGGGAAGCTGCAAGGAAATGGAAACAATAAGTTGAGAGGCATAGAGAGCTGTAGAGGCTTCCTACTTTACATTCTCTGGTAAACACTTACCAAACTTAGCTGGGCAGAATCTCACCATATGTCCGGGTTCCCCACAATATAGGCATAGATTGTGAGCCTGTCATCTTTGTCTCTCCTCAGGGGTGAGGGAGGGGTGGAGAAGCCCTATTTGCATGGGCTCAGGAAGATCCAGCGAAGGAAGGGGAGAGGTAACGGGTCAAGAGGAGGCTGAGGCAGGGTAACTGGGCACATGGGGCAGCATCCAGGTCAAACGTGTGGCTCCAGGGGATCGCTCTGCTCTGCAATCGGTCGCTGTCAATTTGGATGGCCAGGTTTATCAGAGCGTCCAAGGTATGAGGGACCTCTACACGGGCCAATTCATCCTTAAGGGACTCTGACAGGTCTAAACAGAACTGGTAGCACAGGGCTGCATCGTTCCAGGCCGTGTCCGCACTCCAGTGCCTGAATTCGGAGACGGAGAGAGTGCAAGGCGGCATCGGCTGTTGCTGCTTGATGAGGGTCCTCGTATAGATGGGCTATCGCTTCAAAGAATAAAGTCAAAGTGGAGACTTCTGGGGATCTCTGTTCCCACTAGCAGTGATCCCAGGCTTGGGGTTCACCCTGTAGCAGGGAGATCACTAATCCCACCCTGGTAGCTTCTAGGGGGTAGGTGCGGGGTTGAAGTCCAAAGTCAAGTTCACGGGAGTTGCGGAACCCCTGGAACTGACTGTGATCCCCAGAAAACTTGTCCGGCAAGGGCACCTTGGGTTCTGAAGGAAGGGCCACAATGGTGTGGGCAGCGGACTGACTAGTCCCCGGAGCGGCAGGTGCCGCCAACTCTTGTACCCGTTCTTCCAGGCGGATGTAGCCCTCCTGCAGGTTTTTGACCACCTGCGTAAACCCTGCTAGGTGGGCACAGAGTTCTTCCATGGCAGAGGGTACTCCCCGCGCAGACTCAGACATGGCTGTCCGTTACTGTCACGCACCTGGTGGTGGGGTCTGACTTATGCAGTGAGTAACCACTCTTGCGCACCTGATTCAAGAACCCCTGGTAGAGCAGACAGGCGGTTCCGGAATGCAGGATGGCACGAGGGCTGGACTGGTCCACAGATGGTGATGGGAATGTCCTGCGTGGCTCATGCAGCTGGATAGGGTAGCGGTACAGGCTGGGTTGGCAACTGGCTGGCAAAGTGGTACAGAATGGTAAGGCAGGGTTGTCAACAGGCTGGGGGCAGAGGTACAAGGGGTGATCAGAAGAGTGGTCGTGGACAAGTCGTGATCGGTGCAGGCAGATATCAATCAAGGTCAAACAAGCCGGGTCACAGGTAAACAGGAACAGGTAACAGGTCTCTCAGGAACACTACACGCTGTAGAAAGGACAGCACCAGCTGCATGGTGCTGTCCTGTTTAAATAGCCTGTCTGGCACCAATGCCGGCGTGCACCTGCTCGCGCACTGGCTGTGCGCGCACCTGCTGCATGCTCGCGGGAATTCTAGTCCTAGAAACAGTAATTGCAGCAGATATTTCCTGACACTGTCTCACAACCTCTGTTAGTAGTTTATTCCAATCATCAACCACCCTTTCAGTAAAATAATACTTTATAAGATTAGTTTTGAACTTCCCCCCAGTTAGTTTGAGGTCATGTCCCTGTGTTCTTGATTTTGGTTTCATATTGAAAAGACTGCCCTCCTGAACCCCCTTGATGTATTTAAAGGTTTCAATCATATCTCCCCTCTCCCTTCTGTCCTCCAGACTTTACATATTAACCACTTCCCGCCCGGCGTATAGACAAATGACGTCTGGGCGGGTGGTTCATTATCCTGACTGGATGTCTATTGACGTCCTCAGGATAATCCGCGATCGCGCGCCCCTGGGGGCGCGCATCGCTGCGATCAGTGGTGCCGTGGGTCAATCTGACCCACCGCATTACCGACCGAGGTAAAAGGCCGAAGCCTTTTACCATGTGATCAGCCGTGACCAATCACGGCTGATCACAGTGTAAATAGGAAGAGCCATTTATCGGCTTTTCCTCTGCTCAGGTCTGCAGACCTGAGCAGCGGAGAGCCGATCGGCTGCTCTCCTGACAGGGGGGGCTGCGCTGAACATTTATCAGCGCAGCCACCCTCAGGATCACCCCACTGGACCACCAGGGAGCCTGCCCAGGACCACCAGGGAGCCCCCCCCGGATCTCACAAAGAGGCCGCCCAGGACCACCAGGGAAGGACCACAGAGGCCGCCCAGGACCACCAGGGAGCCCCCACTAGACCACCAGGTAAGGGCATTATTGTGCACAGTAGGAATGGCACTGTGCCCATGTATGATGCCTGCCAGTGCCATCCCTAACAGTGTTTGTTGCACCTGTGCCCACCACTGCCACCTATAAGTGCCCACCTGGGACACCTATCAGTGCCCACCTGTGTCACCTATCAGTGCCCACCTGTGCCACCTAAAAGTGCCACCTATCAGTGCCCAGTGGCACTTATCAGTGCTGCCTATCAGTGCCACGTATAAGTGCCCGTCAGTGTTGCTTGTCAGTGCCGCCCATCAGTGCTGCATATGTGCCCCATCATCAGTGCAACCTTATCAGTGCCACCTCATCAGTGCCAATCTGTACTGCCTCATCAGTGCCCATCAGTGTAGCCACATCAGTGCCCATCAGTGAAGGAGAAAATGTACTTTATACAAACTTTTGTGACAGAAACAAAAAAAAAATGTTTTTTTTTTCAAAATTTTCGGTTTTTTTTTTATAGCGCAAAAAATAAAAACCGCAGGGGTGATCAAATACCACCAAAAGAAAGCTCTATTTGTGGGAACAAAATGATAAAAATTTTGTTTGGGTACAGCGTCGCACGACCGCGCAATTCTCATTCAAATCGCAACAGCACTGAAAGCTGAAAATTGGTGTGGGCGGGAACTGTTCTAAGTGCCCGGTATTGAAGTGGTTAAGTTCCTGAAGTCGCTCTTGATATGTTTTATCCCCCAGACCTTTCACCATTTTTGTTACCCGTCTCTGAACTCATTCTATTTTATCATATTGTAAAGTCCCTACTGTTTAGAGTTCAGTATTACTAAAACTGAATTCCCAGCAGGCTCATCTTTATCAAACCACATTGCTCTTATGTCCATGTTTTGACCCGGTGCACAATGTCCTCCCCCATTAAACCCTTGAATTTTATTTTTTATTAACAAAAAAATTTCGCTGTCATGATTACCTAAAAAAAAAAACATTAATAATATTTCTTTATTTCATGACATTTACTGAAAATAACGTTGATGTTTAGAGGAGGGGATGTTAAAAAATAATTAAATATACTGAGTAAGTTAAAGTATGACAACATCCATGATGATAGGGTGAGGTAGACCTGCTTGTTTGGCATCGCGCTTTTATCTGATTGGAATTCCAATTTGCTTTTATGCTACCTAATTCACGTAAGTGCAATACTTTTTAATAAATCGTCACTGGTTTGCAGTATTACACTATGTGGGTATTTATTTATCCTTATGGAGGTACACTGTGAATATCTTTGGAGTCTATATCTTGGAGTCGGTGTCCTACAAGACACTGGATATACATTGACCTGTGGAATTATCATCTGCGGGGAGATTGATGTCGGATGTGGATCCGTGCTTTCCAAGACGTGGTCTGTTCCTATGCCACTGATTGAATCGAGTGTGTTTTATCATACATTCTGGTAAGAGTACCCTATCCTTATATGGTGATGGTGGAAGGTACACGTGGGTGCTTCAGGTGGAACTGAAGATTATACATCTATTAACACATGCGGTGGAAGACATTTTTCAAGTTTTCCTAATATTTCACCATAAATTTATATGGACTCATGATTGAGGACTTTAGTATATTGTCTAGTTTGAATATTAGTCACTTATCCTTAGCACTCCACATTTTTTATTAACCACTTGCCGACCGCCGATCGGCATCTGACGGCGGCAAAGTGGCTCGTTCCCGCAAATCGCCGTCATACGACGGCGGCTGTGGGAACGAGTTTAGTGAGCGCGCGCACTGATTATAAGTTTGATCTGTTATATGATTTCAGGAGTTAGTACTCAGGTATATTTAAATACCACTTTATAATCCTTTTGAACTTTTTACAGAAGGTGGCGTACACAATTATCTACATATTAGAAGTCAAGGTGGACTTCGTGGGTGCACATGGAAGGTGGTAGTGGTATATTCCTATCCCATGAGAATGGTCTTACATACTATTTTGTGTGAGCTAAGTTAGTCACCGTATCCTTGTCTGGTGCAGAACCTTTCGTGCCTAGGTGTAGGCTGTAGTTAGAGGGGCGTCTACTATTAAGGTGTCCAGTTACATATAGGTCACAGAACATCCTGTGGCTGAGGTTCTATAT
>BLSH010285223.1:250321-262049 GCA_018402905.1 Glandirana rugosa | reverse complement strand
AGTAAAAAATAAAAAAAAAATAAAAACCCCAAAAATTAATTCTCATCATCCGTAAACGCGACCACTTTTGCGCAAACCAATCAATAAACGCCGATTGCGATTTTTTTTATCGCAAATATGAGGAAGAATATAAATCGGCCAAAAACGGTGAAAAAAAATGTTTTTTGTTTTTTTATATTTTTTTTTTGGATTTGTATTTTAGGAAAAAGTAAGAAATTTGGGTTTTTTTGCAAAATTGTTGCTCTTCTTTTGTTTATAGCGGCGATCAGAAATGACGCAGAGGTGATCAAATACCACCAAAAGAAAGCTCTATTTGTGGGAAAAAAAGGACGCAAATTTCGTTTGGGTACAAGGTCGCACGACCGCGCAATTGTCAGTTAAAGCGACGCAGCGCCGAATCGCAAAAAGGGCTCCGGTCCTAAAGCTGGAAATCCTTCCGGGGCTGAAGTGGTTAATATGACAACATCCATATCACAATGAATTTGACTTTTTTTAACTATTGGATATTGTGTACACAAGTTGCCAGATTTTATTTATTCCAATTTTTAACCATAGACCTGCTGTTATATACAACTTTTTTTTCTCTAATTCATTTTTTGGAATTCTTCAGTACTATGCCATTTTTTTCTGGCCTATATCATCTCAGGATGCTTGTAAATTAAGGGCAATGGCCTGAATTGTATACAATTCTTAATAGCTGTGTGTTTCTGCATAGGGATGTCAGAGAAAGGGGGGGTAAACTGTTTGAAAAGCTGGTCCACCCCAGCTCATAGTCTGAATCCTGCCAGCGTTTGAACTTGTTAAACAAGGGAGATGAGAACATACAGTAGAGGAGATGAGGACAATAGGAAGTGCCTTGAGTAAAGTTTGCTAAGCTATAGGGAAAGGTCCTACATGACAAGAAGGAGAAAGTTGTGTGTAATGAGACAAGCGGGGCTTGGAGAAAGGAGGGGGCCCCGCTGCCTTTTCATCCTGGGCTTTTCAAGTCCGTAATTAAGAACTAATTATTGCAAAGCCTAGCTGCAATGCGAGGCCTTTCATCTCCGTCTCCACCGTTTTTGTGGGACTGAAGGCACCTGCAGCTGAAAGGCTTTTTCGAGAAAGGATCAGGGGCAAAACAGCACTGAGTGGATGACAATAAAAAATATCTTTGGGCTTACTCTCCTCATTCTTTGGCCTTCACTAGGGAAGGAAGCTGAAAGACATAAGAGGTCATTAAGACCAAGGGACTCAGATCTCCAGGCGTTTCCACTTAGGGCAGCTCTAACAGGTGAAAGGAGAGGCCGGCCTCGAGTCTAAAGATCTTATAGGATCACTGTAATGAAGGCCATAAATGAGTTACAGAATTCTTCCATGGAATACACAGGAAGGGAGCACAGTGTAGCTAAACCCAAACCAAATATATGGGCGCAATATCCTGTAATGTCAACAAGTTAAATTTTTTGCCTTTTTCTATATTTTCTACTTATTTCAGTCACAGTGTATGTGTGGATATAACCTTGTTTTAGTTTTGATAATGTTGGTTAGGTCAGGGCCGTCTTAATAGCATCATCCTTGGGCAAAGTAATGCACTGGGACCCTTACCAGCCTGCCACCTACTCTCAAGATGTAAAGTATAAATTGTTGATAGAATTAAACATATATTTATTAATACTTTCAATAAAATTGATTTTAAAAGAGAAGTATGGGAAAACATTTTCCTAGGATCATACTTACCTACAGTAGGTGGATGCAGCATCAGTCTGATGCTGCATCTGTCCCCCGCTGGCTCTACCACGGAGCACCGAGTGATCAAACACCACTGATCGCTGAGTTCTCAGGGATCCATGAGCAGAAAACTGGTGACTATCAGTCACCAGCTCTCTGCTTTGCCCCCCCCCCCCCCTCGCTCACTGGAGCGCTGGGCAGTGGAGGGGTTAGGAGTGGCAGGCTCAGGCTCTCAGCGGCTCACTGAGAGGCTGAGCTGGGTGCCAATCCAGGCATGTGATCGGATTCCAACTTCATTGTCTGTGTCTTACCTGGGTCTGGACCAGCTTTGTGATGTCAGCTGACAACAGGCTTCAGCCTGCTGTCTGCTTAAAATGGGTCACAGGAGTGCAGAACGAACTGCACTTCTGTGGTCTACAGGAGAAGTACAGCCAAACAAGCTTTGGCTGTACTTTTCTTTAAAGAGGAAGTAAAACCAGATGAGGTTTACGTTCTCTACATTCTCCTGTAAAGTAGAATCATGATGCATAGTAGCCCATTATGTGCCACTTACCGGCAAACGAAGCCTGCGACATCCAGCGCTGTCCCCTGTGCTGGCGGTGTCCATCTTCAGCCCCTCTTCCTTCCGGGGCCGCAACTTCGGCTCTGTGACTGGCCGAAGCTGCATGACGTCACTTCCGCGCAGTCACAGTGAAGAAATGGCACGGAGGCCGTTTCTTCACTGCGCATGTGCCGAAATAACATCGGCACATACAGAACACTGCATATCTCCTGAACGGTACAGGTTTAGGAAATATGCAGGGAACCTACAGGTAAGCCTTATCATAGGCTTACCTGTAGGTTAAAGTGGTTGTCATGAGTTGACAACCACTTTAAACAATAAGAACACATGCCATAAATCAAAGACTAATCAACCCAAAGGGCACAGTACATGGGGAGACAGAAGGGCACAGTACAGGGGGAGGTCAGAAGGGCACAATACTGGGATCAGGGGGGCACAGTACAGGTTCTTGGATGCTTCCCGGGACACAGCCATCCCAGAACAGTTTCGTAAAAAGCGTGACTGTCCCGGCAGATCCAGGACAGTGGAAAAGTATGATGTAATTCAAGAATATCATGTGGCCCCCATGCACCTGTGGCCCCTGGGCGGTGCCCAGCGTTGTCCATGAATTAAGACAGCCCTGGGTTAGGGAACTTATCAGATTATATTTTTGTTGTCTCTGTCACTTTCTGTCTTGGAGATACAACAGGAAGTGAGAGAGAATCTCTTCAAAGTTAAGGGAATTCCCTTGCCTGCTGGGCCTCGCTGATGAATCGGCCCCCACAGTAGCTGAGCCGACACTGCTGGGGCTCCTCCTATTTTACATCAGGAAGGCCATAACCCTTTCTTGGAAAAAGCCTACTCTACCCAATGTTGCGTTCTGAAATCAACTACTTAATGCTGCCCTGCCACTGTATGAAGATTACTACTACAATAGAGGTTGTCCCAGGTAATTTGACAAAGTGGCTTAATAATGACGTAATGTTTATCTCATACTTAGCCCTTCCTAAGATGTGAGAGTAGGCATCAAAGTCATCTTTGTTATAGCATGAGCCACACACAAATAAGTTTGTGTTTTTCACATTTGTTCTATTGTCTTTTTCTAAGGTGCCTTGACTAATATGTCTGTGCTGGAGTTTGCTCCTGTGAGGGCGATCCCCTGCTCATTGTCTATTTTGCAATTTAAACTCTCAATAAAAATAATTAAAAAAAAAAAAGTTAGGGGAATTTCCATCTTGGACATCTGACACCAAATCGTTTGTTCCCAATGGAAGATTTCCCCTTCACCTCTTGATCTGGTGACAACTCAAAAATGTTGGATTTCCCATTACTTTCTGTCTGGATGACAGTGGTCACCTAGACAGATAGAGAGGGCGCAACTCCCCAGTAGGCACACAGACAGCAACAAAAACTTTGCAAAGTTTCTAACCTTTCCCCACTTTGTCCAAACATAAAAACAATAAATTGCCTTTATTTACACTTTAGATCAGGGGTCATCAGCCTACTGCCTGCGAGCCACACATGGCCCGCTGCTGCTAAATGTCCGGCCCGTCAGTGCATGTGATGCATTCACGTGCTCCCGGCCTGCGGACATTTTAGACCTGGCGGTCAGCTTTCTTGGGATAACAAATTGAAACAGCTAAGAAGCCGCTCGGCTGTTATCCCAAGCAGCAGGAGGGGACATCCCACCCCCCACCTTCTGCGGCTCACCCCGGCTCTCCTGTCCCACTGGGAGGCCCGAGCGACCAGCCAGCATGTGCCGGATGGCCATAAACCCTAATGAAGCTGGAAACAGCTTTGATCGGGTCTCAAATCTAGTAACCCGGAAGTGGTGACATCACTTCCGGTTTACAGAAGACTTAAAGGCGGCAAATTTTGAAAAATTACACCATTCAAAAGAGCTAAACTTGGCGTTTTGAATGCTTTTAAGTGCAAAGGAGGGATTTTAGGGTCTTATAGACCCCAGATCCCTCCATAAAGAGTACCTGTCACTGCCTATTACTGTCACAAAGGATGTTTACATTCCTTCTGACAGCAATAAAAGTTATCAGAATTATTTTTTTCAAAGGGACAGTGTAAAAAATAAATAAATAATAAAAAAAATGTAATGCGTCCCATCTCTCCGTGCTTACACATCTGGGAGGGCTATATAATATGCAGAGGGGCTGTGTAATATGCAGGAGGGGCTGTGTAATGTAAAGGTGCCCAGAGGTACTGGGGCTTTGCAGTGTAAAGGAGTCCAAAGGTGCAGGGGGCTGTGTAATGTAAAGGGGGGCAAAGGTGCAGGGGGCTTTCTAATGTAAAGGAGTCCAGAGGTGCAAGGGGCTGTGTAATGTTATCTTCATTTATTAGCAGGTGAATGCGGCCCTTCATGCATTCACATACATTAAATCCGGCCCTTAATTTGAAAAAGGTTGCCGACCCCTGCTTTAGATCATACCTATGTATGGTGTATCTGCAGGCACCTTCTTTCCTACAGTAAGGGCTCGTTTACACTAGCTTCACCCTCTGGAGAGCAATCAGTGGTGGATCGCTTTCCAGAGAACGTTTGACGGGTGCTGAGGGGGCATCATCTTAACTTCTAAAAACTCACACCACAACAGTGTACATTGCATGCGGTTGCAGCACAGCCCCATTTAGATGAATAGGTTGCCTATGGCGGGAGGTATAGTCTGACGAACACAACGGGGGGATCATTTTTGCACGTGTTGCATCCCCATCAGCAGCCTTTGCAGCTTAAGGGAAAGCATACAGGGGGCAGCAAAAACTAGGCTCAACCATGTGCTTTTTACCTCCTCTCCAACTGCAAGTGTAAAATTAGCCCTAATTTCAATTGCTCAGTTCAGCTGCAGCATTGTTGACCCATCGTGTGCAGTGTTAAGTTGGGCTACAAGTAATCATGCTAACAAACATGGTGTTGACCTAGTCTGTCATGGTCACTGCAGTAAAGCTCTCAGCTACTACTGGAGTGTCACATCCACAGAAAGTTCTTACAACAAGTCTACAGAATGTGCACAGAACAGGGTGTGAAAACTGTTAAAACCAGGGCTTTTTTCAGCAGGAACACAGGGGAATGCAGATCCAGCACCTCTAGAACTGAATGTATGTAATGGGAAGGGGTGCTGGGATGTGCTGGAGAGCCTATTGATGCTGGCTGCTGGGGGACCTATTATTGCTGGAGGGGATCTATTTTTGCGGGGGGTCTATTGTTGCTGGGGAGGTCTTCTGTTGCTCCTGGGGATCTAATGTTCCATGGGGTGGGTCTTATGTTTCGGGGTGGGGGGGCAATTGTTGCTGGGAAATATCTGGCTGTTGGAGGATCTATTGATGGTGGCTGCTGGGGAATCTACTGTTGCTGGAGGTGATCTATTTTTGCAGGGTGGTCTATTGTTGCTGTGGAGGTATATTGTTGCTGGTGGGGGATGTATTGTTGTTGGGGTGAGTCTTATGTTACAGGGGATCAATCGTTGCTAGGAGGGATCTAGTGTTGAGGGAGGGGTGTAATGTTTCTGGCTGCTGGAAGGTCTATTGATACTGGCTGTTGGGAGTCTATTGTTGCTGGGGTGTCCATTGTAGCTAGATCTATTTTACTGCCTTTCTTGTTATTATTAACAAATTCCATACATAATAAATACATGGTTCTGTATTCTTTAAAAGGAGTGGTACTGGGAAGTGGGTATGGGGTGGAACCAAGGAATGGTGCTCAGCGGTGGGTAGGGGTCAAGGGCTTTTTTTTAAATGCAATCCTATTTTACTACTATTATACAAACTATTCTTTTTGAAATTTGGTTCAACTTTAACCACTTGCCGACCGCCCGCCGTGCCTTGACCGCGGCAAAGCGGCTCGTTATCACAAACCGCCGTCAGCTGACGAGTACTGTGAGCGTGCGCTCGTGCGCTCACTGTGTTCCGGGGGGGCCAGGGATCGGGTAGGGGGGACTCGATCTCTGCTGGCTACCCGCAATGGCCCCCCGCAGTGAAAGAATGAAGGTCCGTGTATGGAAACACAGATCTCCGTTCTGACAGAAGGGGAAGGGCGGTGATCACAGGCTTCCTGTATATGGAATCCGTGATCACTCCCCTCCCCCTGCCAGCCCAGCCCCCATACAGTTAGAACACACTGAGGGAACACTGTTAACCCTTAGAGTGCCCCCTCCAGGTTAACCCCTTCACTGCCAATGGCATTTACACAATAATCAGTGCATTTTCATAGCACTGATCGCTGTATAAATGCCAATGGTCCCAAACAAGTGTCCAAATGATCTGACATGTCCGCCGCAATATCGCAGTGCCGCTAAAAATCGCAGATCACTGCCATTACTAGTAAAAAATAAAAAAAATAATAAAAACCCCAGAAATTAATTCTCATCATTCGTAAACGCGGCAACTTTTGCGCGAACCAATCAATAAACCCCCGATTGCGATTTTTTTTTTACTAAAAATATGAGGAAGAATATAAAAGAATGTTTTTTTATATTTTTTTTGACTTGTATTTTAGCAAAAAGTAAGAAATTTGTTTTTTTTTGCTAAATTGTCGCTCTTCTTTTGGGCCCGGGCACCTGCTATGCAGCCCAGGTGTTTATGGTATTATTTATTTGATTTTGCCTTGTTTAGTTTAATTACATCTGCTGAACTGAATCTACAAGGGCACATTACTATGATATTAACATATTATATATGGGGGAGGGGGGTTTTCTTGGCTACTGTCTTTTTCTATATTTCAGTGAAAAGGTTACTGGGCAGACTATACAATTTTTGTCTTCGGATTTACCAAAACCATATAATATGAGGTCAAGTCTTAAGAGTTTCAATTTGCAGGCCCTTGCACTACATGGCTTTGGTAAATCTAAAGGAAATCAGACAACAAAAGTTGTATAGTGTGTATGGGGGTCATAGTCAATTAGTAGTTTTCTGGAGGAAGTTACCAACCAGAGGTCAACCTATCACTGGAGATCAAAAAATTGAGGGAAAGATAAGTACCAATAATAGGGGATCTGTATACAGAGTATATCTTTTTCCTTCTGGAATCTTCACCTTTCTATCAGGAACCTCTCCAAGGGAATCAGTTTCCTGCCCTACCTCCCTATCTTATTGTACTGTTGTAATTTATTTGGGGGGGTTAGACATGGGCTTCCACATGGGGAGGCAAGGAGGGGCAAGTGCCCCCCTGGAGCAAGGTGTCCACACACAGACACTCAGGGTCGATCCTGGGTGGGTGCCCAGGGTGCACCTCGCCCAGGCGCCACAAGCTGCTGCAAAGGGGGCGGGAGGGTGACGAAGCTGTGGCAGTCATTTACTGTTACATTCAGCAGCAGCGGCGCTGCCCCCACTCCCTAGACTCTCTTATTGCACCGTTCCGCTGACCTCACTGCTGCAGGCAGAGGTGAGGCCCCCGCATTCGGAGCGGAGGAGTATCTTTTTCCTCCTTTACACCCGGTCAATTTTGGCTCCACCCATCTTCTCCATCTTCTCCAGGCAGCGTGGAGGGAAGGTAGGGAGCAAGCCTGAAGAGCTGAGTGTGAGCTGTCGACCTACACCAGCACCTGCCTGAGGTGAGGCAGCCCGTGCCCATGTTCTCAAGTTCATCTAACAGCACTACTTGTATAATTGCAGTCAAGGTGTTAAATGAATTGTTTCATGATAGATATGCAGGAGATATCTTTGCTATAGGCGTGTGCAGGGGGTGTGCCAGGTGTGCTTACGCACACCCTAATCGTTATGTGAGTTGCTGATTCCCTCTACTTCCTGGACCCCCCTCCTTGTTTGCCCACCCTGCCCTGTAGTGCTGCTGGCTTCCCTCCTCTCTCCTCAGCTGCTGCCCCCTGCAGGATAAAGAGCAGGGGAAGGATAAAGAGCAGGGGAAGGGTCTAGTAGCTAGCTCCTTTTCTCAATGAACACAGTGAACACACTCGTTCACTGTCTCCATTCATAACTGAAGCATAGTAAACAGTGTTTACGTTTGTAAATGAACAAGAAGCCATTCAGCACAGAGTGCTTCCCATTCATTCACTGCCCCATGCGTTTGAGCTTTTTGGGTGCACACCCTAATGCAATAGGCTGCGCACACCTATGATCTTTGCTAACAATCTAAAAATGCTCTTTATCTGGCTGTAATGCTGACCCTTGGGTCTGAATGCTTTCTAAGTCAGAGCCTGTATGCACATCAGAAAAGTTTAAGTAAAAATTCTTATCTGCCTTGTCTATTGCTTCACCTAATAAACTAATTCTACTTCTGTTATAATGTTCATTTTTGTAGGTAAATGTACAGGGTGGGCCATTTATATGGATACACCTTAATAAAATGGGAATGTTTGGTGATATTAACTTCTTGTTTGTGGCACATTAGTATATGTGAGGGGGGAAACTTTTCAAGATGGGTGGTGACCATGGCGGCCATTTTGAAGTCGGCCATTTTGAATCCAACTTTTGTTTTTTCAATAGGAAGAGGGTCATGTGACACATCAAACTTATTGGGAATTTCACAAGAAAAACAATGGTGTGCTTGGTTTTAACGTAACTTTATTCTTTCATGAGTTATTTACAAGTTTCTGACCACTTATAAAATGTGTTCAATGTGCTGCCCATTGTGTTGGATTGTCAATGCAACCCTCTTCTCCCACTCTTCACACACTGATAGCAACACCGCAGGAGAAATGCCCACAACGACCAATCCACTTTCCAGGAAACTGTTCATCTAGGAATGCTCGGACCTGACACCCATAATGTGCTGGTGCACCACCACATTATGGGTGTCAGGTCCGAGCATTCCTAGATGAACAGTTTCCTGGAAAGTGGATTGGTCATCGTGGGCCAGTTGAATGGCCCCCAAGGTCTCTCGATCTGACCCCCTTAGACTTTTATCTTTGGAGTCATCTGAAGGCAATTGTCTATGCTGTGAAGATACGAGATGTGCAGCACCTGAAACTACGGATACTGGAAGCCTGTGCTAGCATTTCTCCTGCGGTGTTGCGATCAGTGTGTGAAGAGTGGGAGAAGAGGGTTGCATTGACAATCCAACACAATGGGCAGCACATTGAACACATTTTATAAGTGGTCAGAAACTTGTAAATAACTCATGAAAGAATAAAGTTACATTAAAACCAAGCACACCATTGTTTTTCTTGTGAAATTCCCAATAAGTTTGATGTGTCACATGACCCTCTTCCTATTGAAAAAACAAAAGTTGGATTCAAAATGGCAGACTTCAAAATGGCCGCCATGGTCACCACCCATCTTGAAAAGTTTCCCCCCTCACATATACTAATGTGCCACAAACAGGAAGTTAATATCACCAACCATTCCCATTTTATTAAGGTGTATCCATATAAATGGCCCTTCCTGTATATCACTATTGTATTGTATTTAATACAAGCATTGTATGTTATGCCAAAACCTGAATAAAAAAAAAAAAATTCTTATCTGCATACCTCCGGGTTAATGAATATAAATATTGGAACAACAGAACCATGGTGCTGACATTTTCAGAAAAAGTCAGTAGTGGAAACCTCTGTAAACATAGAAAACAGATTAAAAATTGCTAATCAGACAATGGCAGCTTGATCCTTCTGTTAAGCTTCTCAAACCTTTGCATGCCTGCGCTTTATGTGCTAATGACTAAGCCCCTCCCTTTCATGACATTGTCAAAAAAGGGCGGGGCATGGGTGACCTTAAAATGATGCCCCCCCCCCCCGAAAAAACTTCTGCGGACGCCCATAGGGTTAGGTGACCCATGATGTGGATGGCAAGGTTGGTTGACTGACTGATGCAGTGCAATTTTATGCTGTTACATTACGTTCTGGCTTACAGGTAGATTTCTTTTCAGAATTAATTGCAAGCTGATCATTTGTTGTTAATAACACACATATACTCTTCCTAAATCCATCCGGAAAAAAAAAGGAATGTATGAAGCTGGGCTTTAACCACTTGCCGACCGCAGTCTGACGGAATGGCTCGTTATCGCAAACCACCGTCATATGACGGCGGCTGCGATAACTAGTGCTGTGAGCACGCGTACGCCATCAGAGGCGCGCTCACTGTGTTCGGGGGGGGCCAGGGAGCGGGTAGGGCAGACTCGATTGCCGCCGGCTACCCGCGATCACCCCCCGCAGTGAGAGAACGGAGGTCCATGTAAGTAAACACGGATCTCCGTTCTCATAGAGGGGGAAGGGTGGGGATCACAGGCTTCTTCTATATGGAAGCCGTGATCACTCCCCTCCCCCCGCCAGCCCAACCCCCATACAGTTAGAACACACTGAGGGAACACAGTTAACCCTTAGAGCCCTCCCTGCAGGTTAACCCCTTCACTGCCAATGGCATTTACACAGTAATCAGTGCATTTTTATAGCACTGATCGCTGTATAAATGCCAATGGTCCCAAAAAAGTGTCAAAATGTCCGACATGTCAGCTGAAATATCGAAGTACCGCTAAAAATCGCAGATCGCCACCATTACTAGTAAAAAATAAAAAAAAATATAAAAACCTCAGAAATTAATTCTCATCATCCGTAAACGCGGCAACTTTTGCGCGAACCAATCAATAAACGCCGATTGCAATTTTTTTTTTACCAAAAATATGAGGAAGATTATAAATCGGCCAAAACCGATGGAAAAAAATGTTTTTTTTTTATATTTTTTTTTGGATTTGTATTTTAGCAAAAAGTAAGAAATTTTTTTTTTTTTTTTTTTGCAAAATTGTCGCTCTTCTTTTGTTTATATCAGCGATCAGATATGACGCAGAGGGGATCAAATACCACCAAAAGAAAGCTCTATTTGTGGGGAAAAAAGTACGTAAATTTTGTTTGGGTACAACGTCGCACGACCACGCAATTGTTAGTTAAATCGACGCAGCGCCGAATCGCAAAAAGTGCTCTGGTCCTAAAGTGGGAAATCCTTCCGGGGCTGAAGTGGTTAAAGAGACACTGTTAACCACTTTCTGCCGAGCCTATAGCTGTAAGATGGCCCAAAAGTGCCCAACAGTGCCTCCTCATCAGTGCCACCTATCAGTGCAGTCTCATCAGCGCACATCAGTGAAGGAGAAAAATTACCTGTTTGTTAAATTTTATAACAAACTATGAAAAAAAGGGATTTTATTAAAACTTACCGTAAAATCCTTTTCTCCGAGTTCACTGACAGACGCAGCTCTTCATGACTTTGTGGGGTTTTATGTTCGTCTTACCAGGAGTTAACTAGGCAGGGAAAAGAATTCAGCTGGCCCCTCCCCTGGGGGCCGTCCTCTTTCCCTACATTAAAACCCCCCCTCACAGAGGAGCTCTCCAGTTTGTACACAAGCCGTACCAAAACAGAGCCCAGAGGGGAAGAGGAAGTGACTACACGCGACTACTCTGACGTGACTATCCACCGTGACTACTCCTCCGTGACAACCCGTGAAAACCCGGTAGAATGTCGATATCCGAGCCGTCTTTCACCAATTGTCACAGAGAAATTGGTGAAGTCGGGGCCTTCCTAAAGGGTGAAATCCTG
>BLSH010285223.1:227937-248322 GCA_018402905.1 Glandirana rugosa | reverse complement strand
AATATGGGGGATCTCGCCCCGGGCCACCCGCACGGAACGGGTAAGATGCGGCGGGTCCCTGTGTTGGGGCCGGCTTCGCATCATGTTGGCCAGGTCGGGGAAAGTACAGAGCACTAAGACTCTCGATGCCCCGACCGGCTTCTTGATAGCAGATCATCTTGATTGCAGAAAAAAGAAAAAAGAAAATAAAAAAGAAAAATGGTCACAATAGGACCGCAGTTCCCATAGGGAAGCCAGGTCAACTCCTTGCAAACTAGGCATTGAAACTGGAGAGCTCCTCTGTGAGGGGGGTTTTAATGTAGGAAAAGAGGACGGCCCCCAGGGGAGGGGCCAGCTGAATTCTTTCCCTGCCTAGTTAACTCCTGGTAAGACGAACATAAAACCCCACAAAGTCATGAAGAGCTGCGTCTGTCAGTGAACGTAGGAGAAAAGTTTTTTTTCTTTTTTCGTTTGTTTAGAAAAGAAAAAAACCCAGTAGTGATTAAATACCACCAAAAGAAAGCTCTATTTGTGTGAAAAAAAAAGATAAAATTTGATATGAGTGTAGCGGTACCCCCGAAGGAGCTGCTATTGTAATTTATATTTGTTCCCAGGCCTCCCTCTGAATATTCCTGCAGCCAGGCACACGGATTTTCACACTGTCAGGTGCACACACAATCCTGCTTGTTTCCAATGACCAGTCTAGGGGATGAATTTTCAATGCTTTATTGTTGAACTTGGATAGGAGAAGGAAAGGTATGGGATACTCCAAGTTAACTAATTCCAAGTGAGGACAAATTCTCCCTAGGCTCTGTATAGCAGGCGGTCAGTGACATTACACAGCAGACTGACCTCAGTGAAACAAGTCCATATTTAAGCAACAGAGGACATGCCGGGCTTTGTTTCTTCAAGACACTAACCAGTGCGTCCTTTCTAACTCAGTGTAGCCGACTACCAAAGGCACTTTATGGCAGGCTGGCTTTAGCACAGTGGTTCTCAATTCCGGTCCTCGGGACCCACTAACAGGCCAGGTTTTCAGGATAACTGAAATACATCACAGGTGATATCATTTGCTGCTCAGTGATTGCAGTATTCTAGTCTGCATCTCCCCAAGGTAATACTTAAAATCTGGCCTGTTGGTGGGTCCCGAGGACTGGAGTTGGGAACCACTGCTTTAGCAGAACAGGTCCCTTTTTAAGCAGTAAGGACAGAAGCTGGACTCTGTTCTTCAAGACATTCACCAGTGTCTCCTTTCTAGCTGGCACACTGAATTAAGCTGATATGAGGGAAGGGGAAATTCTAGCACACAGTCTCAAGGTTCCTCTCACAGATCTGTACCCTGTGTCCTGGGACAGTTGGTAACCTTTTCTCTGCCAACGTCCAAGCAACACTTTGCCACTGTGATTTCAGACCGAATCCAAGGATGTCCTCCCTCTGTCAGCTTTCAAAGAACTTTGGGCTGCAGCTTCAGCATCCGGATAGGCCTCAACTAGGTCTAGCAGCCTCCTGGATAGGCCTTCAGACCTAGCAGCCAGGAGTTAAATACACACCTCCACACTCAGGTCTGGGTGGGCTGGAACTCCTAACCTTGAGCCCATTTGCTCCCTTTTATATGAAGGTGTTCACCCAAAACGCAGTGGGGCACCACTCCCCTGCTAGCTGGTCAGAACCACCATCAAATACATCTGCTGTCACTGGCTGGGTTTTTCTTCCCACTGTCCAATAGGGACCCATACTACTGGACAGTGTAAAACCTTCCAGACCACATGAATCAGCACCAGAGAGCACTGAGCAGACCTTACTCAAATCCAGGCTCTATGATAAGCAGACAGCATATACATTTACCTGTCAGTTCTCCTGTTAAGCAGAGAGAGCCAAATACTATATACACTCACTAGTACCCAAAATAGGAGGGCACTACATCAGTACAATGTTACATGACCGCGCAATCGTCATTCAAAGTGTGGCAGCGCTGAAAGCTGAAAATTGGCCCGGGTAAAAGTGCCCCCTTGGCAAAGTGATAGAGTCTCTGCAAGGCCCTCTCCACCCCAACCTCCTTGTCCTTACCTTGCCTTTTCCATCACAGCCAGCACTGTAATGAGCAGAGTTGGTGATCCAGGGGAGTGTCACTCCATTGGTGATGTGACCATTTGGATGCTAGGCTAGAGTACTGTCACAGGAAAGCAGGTCACATTATCCCCCATATGTGCAAACGGTTGCGAAGGAGTGAGTACTGGCCTTACCCCAAGAAAGGATCAAAATTGTCCTTCTGAACATTCAATGGGGCTTTCCTGGACTCTACTAATTTAGAACATTTTTTTGCTGGAGTACCATGTCTATGTCTTGATTTTGTGATTGATGATTTCAGTGTGCTTGAAAGTGCTGTAATGTTGCACAAGACCTTTGCCCATCCCTACCCCTCCTACCACCTATTTAGGAAACGCTTATTCGTGTAAACAGTTGTCTTTGTGGATAGCCTGGAGACAATGTAACAAATAGGAATTCGTACAATACAATTAGATTTGGTTAAAATCTTCCATCCTTCTTCTTCCATCTTTTCCACCCGCTCAAAAGTGATTGTGGAATCCACCCCATTGACTCTTAGATAATTGAAGGAACCCTTTTTTAATTTTATTTTCTTGGCTCTTCCTCAGTTTCCTCTCTTACCTTCCTCTTCTACTCTCCCACTCGTTCTCTCTACCCTCTTTTCTTGACCAACTGCTGTCCCTCTTGAAGGACTATTAATTAGATTGAAAGTCATTTTATACCTAAATTTCCCACTGGCCTACTTGTGATTAAAGCCCTTCTCAGCAAGCTAGCCTATAGAGCAGGGATATGCAATTAGCAGAACTCCAGATGTTGCAGAACTACAAATCCCATGAGGCATAGCAAGACTCTGACAGCCACAAGCATGACACCCAGAGGCAGAGGCATGATGGGACTTGTAGTTTTGCAACAGCTGCAGGTCCGCTAATTGCTTATCCCTGCTATAGAGGCTAACAAACCTTTCACATCACCAAGAGCTTGGCTCTTTGTATAGTGCTCCTGACTTTATGTCTCAACGCCTAGGCCTGATAGGACTTAAGGCCCGTACACATGGTGCGACGGTCGTATGAAGACGGTCGTACAACAGCTTGTTGTACGATCATCCGACCATTAGTAAGCACAATTAGAACAGCCGACATGCGACGGTCGTACAGCAGAAGTTGGATGAGCAGACTAGAAAACTTTGGTTGTATAACAAGGTGTCGTACGACCGTTGTACCGTGTGTACAGAGAAGTTGGGCCAACAAAGTTGTACATGCAAAACACGGATGCTCTTAAGTCTCCGTTCGTGTAAACCTATGTTCCTAATTCACAAATCACATTCACCTGAGCTTCCTCTTCATACGCTCGTAACACGTCACTACGTTCGGCTTGTTGAAGCTTTGCTGTACGATTACTTGACTCATGTCAGTACGCTAGACACAACAGCCAACAGCCGATTTTGGGCAAAAGCTGAACATGCGGTCGTGCGACCGTCGCACCGCGTGTACGAGGCTTAAGACCAGTGGAACGTCACTCTCTCAACCAACATTGACTATTTTTAATACTTATGCTGCTAGCATTAGTAAATCCAGTAGGAAGATATATTATGTAAGCTCCTGGGGGGCAGAAACTAATGTGGATGTACAATACATATATGTAATGCATACCTCCCAACTTTCTGAGATGGGAACGAGGGACACCTATTAGCAAAAGTATGAAGCCATAGGACACACCCCCTGCCACGCCCCCTCAAAGGAGTATTATACAAAAAAATTGATTAAACCCACAAAATTATATAATATTTTTCACACAAATAGAGCTTTCCTCTGGTGGTATTTAATCACCTCGGGGTATCTATCCACGGGTGCCACGGCCACCCCCTATTCATGTGTCCAGGTGGTACTGTTTGTCACCTTCCCCAAAAAAATGACCACCGGCCACCACTGGAGAGGAGAGAAAAAAGAACAGGAAAGGAGAGAAAAGGAGAGGAGAGACAAGAAAAGGAGCTAAAAAGAGAGGAGAAAAAAGGAGAGAAGAAGAGAAAAGCAAGGAAAATAGAGAAGAGGCAAAAAGAGAAGCAAGAAGAAGAGGAAAGGAAAGAAAATACAAGGAGAGAAGATAGAAGAAGATTGGAGAAAAGAGGAGACGAGAAAAAAGGAATGGTGAGAAAAGGAGAGAAGAGGAAAGATGAAGAGAAGATAGAAAAGGTGAGGGTGAGAAAAAGTGGGAGAAGAGTGAAGAAAAGAAAAGGAGAGCAGGAGACAGGAGAAAATGAGAGAAGAGGAGAGAAAAGCAAGGGGGGGGGGGGGGGTAGAGGAGAGAAAATAAGAGGATAGAAAAGAAGAAGAGATAAGAGGAAAGAGGAGAGAAAATGGGTAAAAAGAGGAGAGAAAAGATAGAGGAGAGGAAAGAAAAGGGGATAGAAGAGAAAGGGAATGGATAGAAAAGAGATGGAGAACGAAGAAAAAAGATAGAAAGGCAGAGGAGTAATAAAAAAGGAAAAGATCAGAGAAGTAAAAAGAGGAGAGAAAAGCAGAGGAAAGGAGAGAAAAGGCAAAGAGAGAAGAAGACAGGGGAGAAAAGGAGGGGGTTGAAGTAAGAGGTATGAAAATGAGCAAAAAAAGAGAGGAGAGGGGAGAAGAAATGGAATGGAAAGAAAAGGAAAAGGGAGTAGAAGTGAAAAGAGAGAAAAGCAGAGGAAAGGAGAGAAAAGGCAAAGAGAGAAGAAGAGAGGGGAGAAAAGGGGAGGGGTCGGGGGGTTGAAGTAAGAGGTATGAAAAAGGACAGAAGAAGAGAGGAGAGGGGAGAAGAAAGGGAATGGAAAGAAAAGGAGCAGAGAAATGAAAAGAGGAGAGAAAAGGCAAGGAGAGAAGAAAAGAAGGGAGAAAAGGAGAGCGGGGGTTGAAGTAAGAGGTAAGAAAAGGAGAGAGGAAGAGAGTAGAGGGGAGAAAGGGAATGGAAAGAAAAGGAAAGGAGCAGAGAAGTGAAAAGAGGAGAGAAAAGCCGAGGAAAGGAGAGAAGAAGAGAGGGGAGAAAAGGAGAGGGTTCGGGGGGTTGTAGTAAGAGGTATGAAAAGGAGAGAAGAAGAGAGGAGAGGGGAGAAAGGGAATGGAAAGAAAAGGAGAAGAGAGCAAAGAATAGAGGATAGAAAAGGAGAGAGGAGAGGTGAGGAGAGCAAGGTTAAGGACCAAAGGAAATGAAAATGGAAAGAGAAACGAAAAGAGGGAAATGAAGGCTAAAAGGAGTGGAATGGGAAAAGGAGCCGAAAAGAAAGAAAAATGGAAAGGACAGGAAATAACAAAATAAAATAAAAAAATTCTAGAAAGAGAAGTTTGTCTCTTGGTGTTGTTGGGTGAGCGGGCCAGGCCTTGATTACATGGTATATAACACATAGGTGGTGATTGGCTGTCCCTTCAGCTGGGGCAATGTTTGTACAGCACAAGCACTGGGAGTGGGAGATCTCACGGGTCTGGGGGAGGGAAGTGTCACCTTACTAACTACCCCAACACCTCTGCCTAATCTGGGGGCAGATCTGATAATTACAGGACATGAGTGTGACCTGACACTTTACTTTCTTCTCTCCCATGGACGTCAGCCGGGCTCCTTGGAAAACATCGCTGCCTCGTACAGATGTTATACAAATATTGACTTTTCACTGAAGCCGGGTCCTCAGGATACTTATAAAATGGCTTGTCGGTGTTCCGCTACATTTGTAGCTTTGCTCAGAAACATAGCACCTTATACCTTACTGGAAGCCTGCTCCTTCCTGATGGTAAGGCCTGAGCTATGAACTTCTGGACCATCTACCATGATGCTATTATGTCTCCGATTCATCAAGCAGCAATGGTACTTAAGGTGTGCTAAATAGTATTAAAGGCATGCTGAAATGACTTCCGATAATGTTGACTAAGAGGCCATTTGTGCATGACCTAAGTATAGTTTAAGGCAGTGGTGGTCGCTGCATAAGGGGTGCAGGGGTGCCACACCCCCATCCATGCATCGAACCTCCTGATCTACATGCAGGGGGCCGGACGCATGGATTCCAATGGTGTGGGTGTATTTGTTTGAAGCACGTGATTAGAGCCAGAGAAGAAATTGTATTTCTATCCATCCAGTCCAGAGTTACACAGCTCAGAAAGTATTCTCCTGCATTCAAGGTTAGTGTAAACCTGTTGGATGTATCAAAAACTCTTGGTGGTTCAAGAAAGAAGCACAGGTATTGCTTCCCTCTGAGGGTTGGTGGAGAGACCCAAAGGAAACACAGTAAAATAAAGAGAAGAGGGCGCACCAACCTTGCGGGTAATCTCAAGTGGTATCTTTAACCACTTCAGCCCCGGAAGAATTTCCCAGGTTAGGACCAGAGCACTTTTTGCGATTCAGCACTGCGTCATTTTAACTGACAATTGCGCTGTCATGCAACGTTGTACCCAAACTAAATTTGCATCCTTTTTTTCCCACAAATAGAGCTTTCTTTTGGTGGTATTTGATCGCCTCTGCGTCGTTTCTGATCACCGCTATAAACAAAAGAAGAGCGACCATTTTGCAAAAAAAACCCCAAATTTCTTACTTTTTGCTAAAATACAAATCCAAAAAAAAAAAAATATAAAAAAACTTTTTTTTTCATTGGTTTTGGCTGATTTATATTCTTCCTCATATTTGTGATAAAAAAAAACCACAATCGTCGTTTATTGATTGGTTTGCGCAAAAGTGGCCGCTTTTACAGATGATGAGAATTCATTTCTGGTGTTTTTTTTTTTTTTACTAGTAATGGCGGCGATCTGCGATTTTTAGTGGTACTGCGATATTGCAGCGGACATGTCGGACATTTTTCACACTTTTTTGGGACCAATGTCATTTATTCAGCGATCAGAAATTTAAATGTCCACTGATTACTGTATAAATGTCATTGGCAGTGAAGGAGTTAACCTGCAGGGTGTAGTGAAGGGCTTAACTGTGTTCCCTGAGTGTTCTAACTGTGGGTGGGGGTTGGGCTACCATGGGCATGAGAGATCTAACTGATCCCAGTGACAAGGATCAGTAGATCACCCATGCCCCCACTAACAGAGCGGGGAACTGCTGTGTTTACATCGGTGGTTCCCCGTTCTTTGCCTGTGGCGGCTCATGCTGGCTCGCCAGTGGACATCGGGTCCGCCCGAGCCGCGGGCACACTCCTCAGATTCGCCGCAGATACCCGCTTTTTTACGGCGATTCGCACCCAGCGTCCACACTGCCACCGTAAATAGACGGTAGGCAGTGTGGAACCGGTTAATAATGTATAAAAAGAAGTATACTCCAAAACACATATGTGATAAAAGTATATCAAGGCCCATAGTAGACACAAAGCAACCAGGTCACCAAGATTGTTCCCAGCAGGTCCTGAGGACCTTCCAGATGGCTGACGCGTTTCGAGGGGAGATCCCCTCTTCCTCAGACCCCACAGCTCAGTTACACAGCACCACCCTGTGTAGCAGAGTAGAACAAAAACAATCTGTCAAAATCTGGTACAGCTCTGCAAAGAATCCAATCAGCTTCCAGGTTATTTGTCAAAGCGTAATTGAACAAGCTGAAGTTAGAAGCCGATTGGCTACCATACAGAGCTGCACCAGATTTTACATTCTCCAGTTTTAGTAAAGCAACCCCTGAGTGTTGGGACAAGCAAAATAGGGGCTTGTCCCTTTCAACAGGTGATACCTGCTAAGGCACTTCATTGAAGTTGATGGGGCCGTGCAAACTCATGACATGCAATGCAATGAAGAGTAGTGACTGGGCACAAGGTTTGGTTCACCGCACACAACTGATCCCCCAACAGCGACACTGACCGAATGACAGCTCCTCGAGGCAGTCCTCGGCTATATAATGGAAGGGGAGGAGATAATGATGACATCATTGTTCAGATATGACCATTGATGTAAAGCTCCTTCCCCCACCTATTGGCTTATGTGGCTGGGGATTCCCAGACTCTCGGACGGGGATTTCCAGATTCCAGAATAACATTTTTATTTATAGAGCAAAAAGTAAAAACCGCAGAGGGGATCAAATACCACCAAAAAAGAGCTCTATTTCTGGGGAAAAAGGGACATACATCTTGTTTAGGTACAACGTCGCACGACCACGCACTTGTCAGTTAAAGTGACGCAGTGCCGTGTCGCAAAAAATGGCCTGGTCATTAAGGGGGAAATCCTTCCAGGTTAAAAAAAATACTGAATAAAAGAATAGGTGGCTATAGTGCTGGTAGCAGCCAATCACATTCCAGCTTTAGTTTTTTTTTTCTAGCTCAGGTACTACTTTTGTTTATGAAAAAATAATATTTGGGAAGAAATATTAGTTGTTTACCGATGGTGACCAATCAAAATTGATTGAAATACTCTGGGGAAATGAAACAAGAATTCTGACTGGTCAAACAACTACCTCACCCATCAGTTGACTTACGTATATATTAGTTCCATTGTTTATTTATTGTTGGCAAAATTTCAAGTAAACTTAAGCACCTTATAGGAATTCTTTCAAGAATCCGAACATTAGCCTTGTACTTGCCATGTGAACGTTCTGGACATTTCTTTGTTTTTTTTTTCCTGTTTTTTACTGCCTGCAGCGCCATCTCTACCATAAACTATACAGCGGCCCTTTTTACCTGCTATAAGCATTTCTAGTAGAGTTGATCGAACCTCTGGAAGTCCGGGTTCGGCAGGTTAGGCCAACTTACGGACAAAGTCCGGGTTCGGGTCCGGACTTGACCCGGCCCCCGAACCCCATTGAAATCAATGGGGACCCGAACTTTTAGGCACAAAAATGGCTGTAACAAAGTCCTGGCTGTAACAAAGTCAAGTTGTATTGGAGATGATTTTATAACAATAATATGGCTCTATGCGGCTAGAATACACTTTGCCTATAGAACTTGGAGATGATTTTAGAACAATAATCTTTCCCTTAAAGCAACAGACTCTACCTAGTCCAGTCAGATTGTTCTGTGCAGCAGGATGAGGTGTGCAATCTGCCCCTCAAAGCAGCAGTACTAGTATCTCTCCCTAGTCCACAATCAGATCGTTCAGTAATGCAGGATGAGATGTTCTATAATATCTGCAATCTGTCCCTCACAGAGCCAGCAGCATCCTCTCCCTAAACTATCCTGAGAGCATATGACATGCAGCACGGTGACTCCAGCCCCACATAGAGGCTGGGTCACATGGTACACTGGCCAATCACAGCCATGCCATTAGTAAGCATGGCTGTGATGGCTTCTAAGGGCAAACCAGTGAAACACTTGTTGATTGGCTGCCCTTGGCAGCTATTCAACACGTGGAATAAAATACCAGAACCCTTTTTTTGAAAAGTCCGGGTTCGGGTCCGGGTCCCGGACACCCCAAAGTTCGGTACGGACCCGAACTTTACAGTATGGGTTCGCTCAACTCTAATTTCTAGCGCTTTTAAAGGAGCACACACCTTTTTAATATTTTTTTTACCACTTGAATATTGTATGTATTTTTTGAATCTATTGCATTCCACATTTCTTTTGCATTGTTGCACATATTCACTAACGTGATGAGTATTCAACTGTTTTAGTGATTCAGCTGCTACAGTTATAGCATTTAGCACTTGAAACACCTTATTGCATAGTTTACACACTTTTTAAACCTCTGATTGAAATCATTTCTTCTCGCACATTACACTGCTTGTTATAGGCAGTGCCAGATTCCCTCACGTTTACCCAGTGGTGGTCAGAATGCCACGCTTACAAACAGCTAAAAAGATCCTTGGTGTAATGTTGCTGGCCGTGTTGGGTGCACTGAACCCACAACTATGCAGCCACCAACAGATGGCAGGTCAATCAGCAACAGCTCAAGGAACACCTAGGAACCCTATGGTAATCCAAGAATATATGTGATGGTGACAGGCACAAAGTTGTCCCTAATGCCAAGGAACCGCTAGCAACTTCTGGAGGAACCCTATGGTTCCTTGGAATCCATGAATATATGTGATGGTGACAGGTACATGGCAAAGCCTTTGTTGTCCCTAATGCCAAAGAACCTCTAGCAACCTCTGGAGGAACCCTATGATTCCAGGGAATCCATATGATGGTGACAGGTACAAGGTGAAGCATTAGTTGTCCCTAATGCCAAGGAACCCCTAGCAACCTCTGGAAAGAACCCTATGGTTCCAGGGAACCCATGTAATGGAGACAGGTACAAGGCAAAGCATTCGTTGTCCCTAATGCCAAAGAACCTCTAGCAACCTCTGGAGGAACCCTATGATTTCAGGGAATCCATATGATGGTGACAGGTACAAGGTGAAGCATTAGTTGTCCCTAATGCCAAGGAACCCCTAGCAACCTCTGGAGGAACCCTATGGTTCCAGGGAATCCATGGGATTGGTGACAGGTACAAGGCATAGCATTCATTGTCCCTAATGCCAAAGAATCTCTAGCAACCTCTGGAGGAACCCTATGTTTCCAGGGAACCCATGTGATGGAGACAGGTACAAGGTGAAGCATTAGTTGTCCCTAATGCCAAGAACCCAGTCAGGCGATACTTAGTTACATTATCGGACAACTTTCCTAATAACATAAAACTCACCAAGCACCCCTCTCTAGCCCCCTAAACTAGCCTAAGCTGACTGACCCCCCCCCCCCCCCCAACCAGTTGCATATATACCTCCTCCAATGGCAGGGGCTTCCCACGTTGTATACATTCCGGAGAGTAAAAGTGTTACGTGTTGGGTTGCTCACACCTACAAATGAATGTCCTATATAAGAGTCAGTAGATCTAATAGAAGACAATCCAAGGCTTGTAAAGCTTTATTGTTCAAAACACAAAGCCCCATCTGAGGCCTCCTCCACTGAAGCATTTCACACACAACTGGGCCTAATTGGAGAGGGTCCTTGGGCCATTTTGTCTGCTATTATTTGGAGAGCCCCATCCCTCACTTAATCATTGCCCTGTATTTATTAAACTGGCATGATGCATGACCCTATGGGTATACTATGACATCAGTGACATACTAACCTTACACTGTTTTCTAAGGGTGCGTATACTAATGGGCAATAATGTGTTGGATACCTGCTTACTAAATGCAGGTTGCTGACTTTAAAAATGACATTAACATGTTAAGGATTTAAAAAAATATGGTGATTGGATTTACACCTACTTTAAATCTGTACTTCGGCTAGGGATTCACCCCCTCACCCCCCAAAACATTACCCCAGTTCCATTTAAAGAGTAACTCCACTTTTGTTGCAAGAAAGCCATACCCCTCTGGGTGATCTCTGTACATTGTTGGGATTTTAACAAACTTTGTTACCTTTCCTACCTTTTGTTATGCTGCAGAAATAGCTGTTTGTTTGTCTCTGTCCATGTGCAATGTGGATGAGAATGGGAGTGATTTTATAATTATCAAGCAGCTGCTGCACTTCCAGGGTTCTAAAGAGGAAAGTGGCAGAGTCTGCATCCCTTTAGACGTGATTTTCCTTTGGGAGTATCACACCAAAATGACATTTTTGTTGCAGCGGATGCCCAAAATCTGACTTGAATCTTAGGGCAGACTTCTGGGAAAATCAGTAAGTCCATCACACAAGCAGAAAATGGCATATCTGGGGGAGAGGGCTGTGTACAGAGCGCCTACAGGTAGCCATATTGCATTTTAGAAAAAATTACAGCACTGCAGATTGAAAAGGAATGGTCAGGGGTCTCAAAACTTTCAAAACAAAGGACCAGTTTACTGCCCATCAGACTAGGGGGCTGGACTGTGACCAGTGGGAGTAGAAAATGACCTGTCATCGGTAGGAGTAAACAATACCATAGGCTTTATGGTCAGTGGGGAAAAAAATGCATTGTTGGTGTCAGTGGGAGGAATAGTGCCTCATGATTGGTGTCAGTAGGAGGTATAGTGCCCCATCATTAGTGTCAGTGGGAGGAATAGTGCCCCATCATTGGTGTCAGTAAGAGGAATAGTGCCCTCTCTCTGGTGTCAGAGGGAGGAATAGTGCCCCATCATTGGTGTCAGTGGGAGGAATAGTGCCCCCTCTCTGGTGTCAGAGGGAGGAATAGTGCCCCATCATTGGTATCAGTGGAAGGAATAGTGTCTCATCATTGCTATCAGTGGGAGGAATAGTGCCCCCTCTCTGGTGTCAGAGGGAGGAATAGTGCCCCATCATCGGTGTCAGTGGGAGGAATAGTGTCCAATCATTGGTGTCAGTGGGAGGAATAATGCCTCATCATTGGTATCAGTGCGAGGAATAGTGCCCCATCATTGGTGTCAGTGGGAGGAATAATGCCCCATCATTGGTGTCAGTGGAAGGAATAGTGCCCCATCATTGGTGTCAGTGGAAGGAACAGTGCACCATCATTGGTGTCAGTGGAAGGAATAGTGCCCCATCATTGGTGTCAGTGGAAGGAATAGTGCCCCATCATTGGTGTTAGTGGAAGGAATAATGCCCCATCATTGGTGTCAGTGGAAGGAATAGTGCCCCATCATTAGTGTCAGTGGAAGGAATAGTGCCCCATCATTGGTGTCAGTGGGAGGAATAGTGCCCCATTATTGGTGTCAGTGGAAGGAATAGTGCACCATCATTGGTGTTAGTGGAAGGAATAATGCCCCATCATTGGTGTCAGTGGGAGGAATAGTGCCCCATCATTGGTATCAGTGGGTGGAATAGTGCCCCATCATTGGTGTCAGTGGGAGGAATAGTGCTCCATCATTGGTGTCAGTGGGAGGCACAGTGCCCTATCATCGGTGTCAGTGGAAGGAATGGTGCTCCATCATTGGGGTCAGTGGGAGGCACGGTGCTCCATCATTGGGGTCAGTGGGAGGCACGGTGCCCCATCATCGGTGTCAGTGGAAGGAATGGTGCTCCAAGGGCCACATAAAGGCAAGGAAAGGTCAACATAGTTTGGAGACCCCTGCTTTATGTAATCACTGCAGTAATAAAAAAAAACGAATTTAAAAGTCCCAAATACTTACCTAAATCCATGGTCAATTTATCTCAGTCTTGAGTAAAAAGGAGTTTTTTTTTTTTTAAATGCAAGAGTGGGGTCAGAACAAGCTGGCTGAGGGTTGGGGTGTTTGTATGTGCCTGAAGCTGGGTTTTAGGGCCTATTTAGACCTACTACATTGCATTAACTCACTTTTTCTTTTCCTTAGATACTTAGAACATAGATTGAGCTTATACTGCCATGTTTGCGCCAAGAAACCGGAAATTACGGTAAGTATTTGATACAATTTTCTCTTTCCTGGCACCAATCCATGGCAGCGCACTACCACATATATGTTGCCATGTTGGCACCAGGAAAAAGGAACATTTTATTAAATACTTACTGTATCTTCCTTCTCTGGCATCAATCTATGACAACATACATGTGGTAGTATGCTGCCATGTTGGCACCAGGAAAGCTAATGTTATTATAGTCACCCTTTTTTCAAATATCCCCTGTGGGTCTTCTACAGAATACATAGACATACCCTGGCCTGCCAATATCAAAGCATTTCCCTTACAGCCAACCTCGTCATCCCTCTCCGCCCAAAGCCCCCCAATTAAAAATAAAATGACCTTGATTTAAATGGTAATTGTGTATTGTAATAATTATCACCGGGCTGAGAAATGGAATTGGGATTTGTTTCTGCCACTTTCGGCCATTAAATCATAATGACCTGGACACACTTCCCGGCTTCCTTTAATGACCTTGCTAAGTAAGTGAATAAAAAGATCTTTCTTCCTCTCGGACATTAGCACACAGAATCCCTTGCTAATCAGATCTCTTCATGTCGGCAAACAGAGCTGCCTACCATGACTTGGTAATGTGGAGGGCAAGGCCTCTTAGTCTCCCCAAATCTCGCTCTGTACGCGGGGATGTTTACACGTCTGAGTTTGTTTTCCCTCAAGTCCCATTTCCTCGCATGTCCAAGGAAAGCCGAGCTGAGCTTTTTCTTTCAATGAGATGAAGGTCCCCCCTCCTGCAGGGCCTGCGAGCAAGGTGTGACTTTTCCCAGCTCATTAGGAGAGGCCGTTAAATTTAAGGCCTTCGAGTTAAACCGTCTGAGAGGCTTCATGTGTGCAATGAGCAGAGCAGGTAGCAGGAGTCCAGAGCCGAAGCAACCACACACGTATTGATTCTCAACCGATTGCCTTAAATTAGAACTTTGTTTTCATTTTGAATAAAGTAAGGGAGGATTATAATTAGTGTTGAGCGAACCCGGACTGTAAAGTTCGGGTCCATACCGTACTTTGGGGTGTCCGGGACCCAGACCCGAACCCGGACTTTTCAAAAAAAGTCCAGGTTCGGGTCCGGGGGTCTGGTAATTTTACTAAAAGTTCTGAAAATTGCTGTAAAAAAGTCCAGGAAAGTCCTAGATGGTCCACATCCACCTCAATTTTTGATTTTTTTATGAAATTATTTTTAAAAAAATGCTTTTAGTTATTTCCCTGTCCCCATTTCTTTGTAGGGCACTTGTCCCACCCTTACCCCCATTTCCTTCCTTTTGCAGACCTCTAGGACTTTCCAGGACTTTATTACAGCCATTTTTGTGCCTAAAAGTTTGGGTCCCCATTGATTTCAATGGGGTTCGGGTTCTGTCCGGACCCGAACCCGGACTTTGTCCCGAAGTTCGGCCAAACCAGCAGAACCCGGACTTCCAGAAGTTCGCTCAACTCTAATTATAACCCTTGTCAGGATTTTTTGCCATCTGTGTCCCACTGGGAAGCTTTTCCTTTACTTCCTGTCCTATAGCCAAAACAGGAAGTTAGAGGAAATCCCTACAAAGTCTGGTTGTCACCAGAACTAGTGTCCCCATTGGAAGATTCCCCCTCTATTCCAATTCTGGTAACAACAAATTTGGAACTTTTTTATACTTTTACTCTTGGTGATAGCGTTAAACAGGACAAATAAGAAGCTCAATCTCCTTAAGGGGGGGGGGGGGGGTCACAGACACCAATAAAAACCTGACAGGTGTTCTAATTCCTCTCCACTCTATCCACAACTAAATAAATTATGCCTTTAACTATATGTAAGTTGCTGGACCCAGAACTACAAGTCGGACCAAGAGGCGTTGGTGTCTTTTGGGAGACGTGTGTTATGCTATCCACTCTATAGGAACTTCCGCCTGGTGACCAGGGCTATCCAGGATCTCATCTCATTGATCAGATTGGGCAAGGCTGACGTCCTCAGGCGCTTGTTGGATATCCACTCATTCTTTCAAGAAAACGACCCTGCGCACATTTTCAATGACCTGTATATTACAGACTACTCTACCTGGATTCAAAAAGTCAAGGTGGAAAGGATCCGGTCTTGGAGACAGAATCTTCCTACCCTAGTGGATCTGTTCTAGGCCTGCTATTATTGGTGTTCCGGTAAGCACTATATATGCTCCGGTGGTGGGTCTCACTGCATTGGTGACAAATTGTTGCTTATCTTCACTCAAGATTTTTGATACACATATATCACCTGGTTTTGGAATTATTCACAAACTTTTAGCACCTTTATGCACTTTTTCGTATATGTTTCAAAATATATGCACTTTAATACCGGTATAGTGATGAGGAGTACATCAATGTTGTACAGGCGGTCCCCGGGTTACAAACAAGATAGGGACTGTAGGTTTGTTCTTAAAGTGGTAGTAAACCCATCCATTTAACAGTTTAAAAACCAGTTCCATTTCTGGCACATGCTGGAAATGTAACACTCCCATTGGTTGTGCTCTAAACCATACTGTCAAACCATCCAATGGCTGGTGTCATAGCTGATCACATGTGCAGCATCATGGCAGTTGTAGATTAAACAGAGGCCAAGATGGCAGCTTCCTTGGCTGAAAATGATAGGAGAGTTTACTACCACTTTAAGTTGAATTTGTTTGTAAGTTGGAACAGCTACATTTTTTAAGAGTAGCTTCAGCCAAAAAAAATATTTTTAAGCTTTTTGGATAGCATAGGGAAGGGTAACACCCCTGTAATGTTTGTTTTCTGTTCAGAAGACTTCACCTCACTGTCCCAACGATAATTGGATTTTGAAAATGGGCTGTTGTGGAAACAAACCTTGGTGATAAAGCTCAGTGGAGACATATTTTTCCCATAATAACTCTTACAGGAGTGAATTTCCCTTCCTAGGGGGAGATTTTCTCTCACTTCCTGTTGTCTCCCTCCATTTGTAAGTCGGATGTTTGTAACTAGGGGACCGCCTGTACTCGTTAACCACTCTTTAGATACATTTACGGATTTTTTTGCACTTTATGAATTCATGTCTATGCAAATTTGATTTTGTTTGGAATTTTTTACACTACAGTCACTTTGATGGTTGAGTTTGTGATTTAGCACAGTGATTACTCTTTGTGCATCACTATTATCAACTTAGCACTACACTTGAATTTTGAATTTTTATTATATGTAAACTCTAACAACGAATCTCTCTTTGTTCCATTTTGTATCCTACACAAATTATTTAGCAATAAATCCAGACAAAGGCAACCCCTAGACTATTCAATGAGCCAGAGGAGTGGATGCTGCTGTGTGCCTGGCTACTGCTGCACTAGTGGGAGAGGAACGTGGGGCAAATCAGCGTCCTTTTTGGGGTTGAACGCTACAACTGTAACATTTTGGATTTCCCCTCACCTCCTGACGACAATGGTAATGGTTTCACTTATCATTTATACATTATATTGGTGGATGAATGTATAAAGTGAGCTACCTGGATCCTTATCAGTACCCAATGGAACTTTGCTGAGCCTAATGATATGTTTACCTCTAATTAGCAATAAAAAAATCCATCCCAATCAAAAAGAAGAAAAAGCTTTGGCGGTGGACACTCCCTATCCCCCCCTGCAAGCTGCCTTAATTCCCAATACAGTCTCATTAAAAATACTCTTACTTCCAAGTCTGTGTGCACAATGTCCTTACCTCCCCTTGATGCACTGCTTTGTGCCTGACATGCCAGTCACCAGGCCTGAGCGCTCCCGCATGGGGTCAGGGGGTGTCTAGCAGTGTACAGAAAAGCACACAAGGGCGCACTGGCATAGCGCATTATCCTTGATAAATTTTAATCAGTAAAAATCATAAAAACATACTCACAAACAGCTCATGTGACAAGCGTTTCACAGTACTGGAGTAGGTGACAACCGTACAACCGTCTCCTGCTGGTAACCTGGAAGGACTAGCTGACGCGTTTCAAGGCCGTAGCCTCTTCATCAGAGTGTCTAGCAGTGTGCATGTGTCATCCACTGGTTAGGGTTAACAGTTGCAAAAGAACTTTGCCATGGCTGAAAAGGGACCAGATATATAAATGACTGACAACGGAAAAAAAAGTGTTTTTCGAGTCTTCCTTTTATTATATATTTTTGTCTGAGGATAGGTCTAGGTTTATCCCAAGCATGTTTAAATTTACTTACTGTTGACAGACTCACTACATCTGCTGGATGTGTACCCCAAACAACAATCACTCTTTCGGTATGATAATACTTTTTAAGATTCGTTTTAAACAGGGGCGTAACGATAGGGGTGGCAATTGCAACCGGGCCCCATGCTCCAGGGGGGCCCGTGTGCCTCCCTTGTACTCCTGAATAGGAGGGATGGGGGGGGGGTGGCAATTAGAGGACCCAATCTCCTTCATTTTCCTCTATCCAGTTTACTTGTCTTCTGCTGTTCCCAGGGTCCCTGTGTGCTTCCCTGGTCCCCCCCACAGAGCTGCTGTCCGTCCCCCCCTCTCCTGCCAGCTGCTGTAGAAGATGTGTCATGATGGGGGGATGGGAACGGGTCGGTAAATTTGTCATTTACCGGCTCCTTCCTTTTCTGAATGGACAGAGTCAGTGATTGGTACCAATTGGTTCATCCATAACTGAAGCATAGTAAACTGTTTTTACTATACTTCCGTTTCTGAATGAATGGGAGGCTCGTTACTCAACTATTCCTGTCCATTCATTCTGTACAGCTGAGGCTACGCAGATGGAAATTGAGAGCTGAGGTTTGTTTAGACCCCCTGATATCTCATCAAAGCCCCCTAACAGGGCTCCTAAAAAAAAAAAATTGTAAAAGAAATAAAATGAAATGGTAAAAAAATAATAAAATTAAAAACTACTGACACCAGTGATAGAACTATCAGGATTGCAAAGGTTGAAATTGTGACCGGGCCCTGGCATTTCGCCATCATGGGGAGGCCTGAAGATGGCAGAAAGGGGAAAGGGGGCACACTGCAGAACTTGTGAAAGGGTCCCGCTGTGGTACCGTAATAAAGGGACCTGCGATGGGAGTAAAGGGCCCCAGGACCAGTGGTAAGAGGGAAGGGTCCTGGCCAGGGGTCAGGGGGCCCTTCATAATTTCTTGCACCGGGGCCCTGAAGGTTCTATTTATGCCTCTGGTTTTAAACTTTCCTCCCTGTTATCTCCCCGTGTTTTGAGGGTAGCTTCATACTGAATACTGCTCTCCTGAATCTTACTCACACCCCTTATGTACTTAAAGATGATAATCTTATCCTGTTTCCCTTCTTTCCTCAGGGCTCCACAAATAGACCTTCTGAATGTGACCAAGATCAAGAAATGTAAGACTCTCAGAAGGCGGTTGCAGGTTTGCTTGAAATACACATCAACAATTACGTTTTAGGATCGGACTATGCATAGGGTTGCCACCTCATCCCTTTAAACCTGAACACATATGAATTACACAGGTTGTTCTGAGGCTAATTTATTGCAGATGAGGCACCAAGTGAGTTTAATTACCACCTTAATCGTCCACAGAACCTGGGTAATTAATATGTGTTCAGGTTCAGAGCCGGTTCACACTGAGGCGACTCAAGTCGCCTGACAAGTCGTCCCCATGCAGTGCAATGGAACCGTTCTAATAGGAGCGACTCAGGTCGCTCTGACTTAGAAAAAGGTTCCTGCACTATTTTCGGGGCGACCTCAGCACGACTTGCATTGACTTCTATGTAAAGAAGTCTCCTTGCAAGCCACGCTGAGGTTGCCTCGAGCGGGGCGACTTGCTTTGCCCTGCAAGTCGCGCCGCTCCAGTGTGAACCGGCTCTTAAAGGGATGAGGTGGCAGCCCTAACTATGCATGAGTTGTGGTGGCTTGATCTTGGTCACCTTCAGAAGGTAAAGCAGGGGTCCCTAACCTTCAGGCCATGGACTGGTGTCAGTTAGGGTTGCCACCTGTACGGGATTCACCCGGACATTCCGGTTTTTACATCATGTGCCCGGTTTTCTCACTGCCTGAGACCCGGACACCAAGGCACCCCTAAAACTCTTCCAACTCCCCCATAGCACCCCCATAAAAGCTTAGTCAGTATGTAGCTCCTTTAACATGTATCAGCATTTCACCTGTCCTCACATAGTTTATAATTTTCTGGATAGAAACAGCCCTCATTACAAGGGACTTGTTTCTCTCTGTGGAGGGATACAGACATTCCAAGCCGCACTTTCCGATGCTTTGCTTATAGATCCGGCTACTGGAGCCGTGACAGGACTGCTCACTCTGCAGACTGAGTGGGGAGAGGAGCTGTGAGTGTGTGGGAGGGAAGAGGAAGGAGCTGCACTGACAGAGAGGGGAGGAGAGAAGCTGGCCACCCATTACCAGACTGACTATGTATGTATTCATCTGATTGGATGTGTCTGAGTGCATGTGTGTGTATCTGAGTACATGTGTGTGTGTATCTGAGTACATGTGTGTGTATCTGAGTACATGTGTGTGTATCTGAGTGCATGTGTGTGTATCTGAGTGCATGTGTGTGTGTATCTGAGTACATGTGTGTGTATCTGAGTGCATGTGTGTGTATCTGAGTACATGTGTGTGTATCTGAGTGCATGTGTGTGTGTGTATCTGAGTGCATGTGTGTGTATCTGAGTGCATGTATGTGTATCTGAGTGCATGTGTGTGTGTGTATCTGAGTGCATGTGTGTGTGTGTGTATCTGAGTGCATGTGTGTGTATCTGAGTGCATGTGTGTGTATCTGAGTGCATGTGTGTGTGTGTGTGTGTATCTGAGTGCATGTGTGTGTATCTGAGTACATGTGTGTGTATCTGAGTGCATGTGTGTGTATCTGAGTGCATGTGTGTGTGTGTATCTGAGTGTGTGTGTGTGTATCTGAGTGCATGTGTGTGTATCTGAGTACATGTGTGTGTATCTGAGTGCATGTGTGTGTATCTGAGTGCATGTGTGTGTGTGTATCTGAGTGCATGTGTGTGTATCTGAGTACATGTGTGTGTATCTGAGTGCATGTGTGTTTATCTGAGTGCATGTATGTGTATCTGAGTGCATGTGTGTGTATCTGAATACGTGTGTGTGTATCTGAGTGCATGTGTGTGTATCTGAGTGCATGTGTGTGTATCTGAGTGCATGTGTGTGTATCTGATCTATGTGTATGTACGTGAGTCTATGTGTGTGTACATGAGTCTATGTGTGTGTACGTGAGTC
>BLSH010285223.1:214744-227927 GCA_018402905.1 Glandirana rugosa | reverse complement strand
TGTGATAGGTACTTTGCAGCCAATCAGACACATATCAGTCTGATCGGCCGCTTCACTGGCTATGCGGCTAGTAAACAAAGAGCCAGAACTGGAAGTGACTAAAAAGTCATCATTACTAGATTCTGATGTCTCACAGTGTGAGGAACAACTTTGCTTCCCTTCACTGAGTCCGGAGCTGGATGCCGCTGGCCGCATCATTACTGGCTTCCAGATCGCTCGGGAGAGCCTGGTAAAAGCGGTGCGGCAGCAGGGGGGTGGGATCCCCTTCCACCACCTGTAAAAGTATTCCAGCAGCAGCCCAGCGCCTCTGATTATTTTAACATGAAAGAATCGCCGGCACTAAAAACTGATACCGGGATCATGGTTGTAGCCTCAACCATGATCCCAGTATAACCGATTCCCTACTGCGACTTATATATTGTGTGGCTGGTAGGGAAGCGGTTAACAATATGTATTATGGTATAGCAGCAGTGGCGATTCATCCATGGGTTCAGGTTGTGCAGTGAACACGGGCCCACACGATAGGGGGCCCACTGCTCCCTGGCACACACTGCCCACATGGTAGGGCTGCCACCTGTACAGGATTCACCCAGACAGTCCGGTTTTTATATCATGTGCCCAGTTTTCTCACTGCCTGAGACCCGGACACCAAGGCACCCCTAAAACTCTTCCAACTCCCCCATATCACCCCCATAAAAGCTTAGTCAGTATCTAGCACCTGTAACATGTATCAGCATTTCACCTGTCTTCACATATTTGTCATTGTGTGGATAGAAACAGCCCTAGTTACAAGGGACTTGTTTCTCTCTGTGGAGGGATACAGACATTCCTATCCGCACTTTCCGATGCTTTGCTTATAGATCCGGCTACTGGAGCCCTGACAGGACTGCTCACTCTGCAGACTGAATGGAGAGGAGCTGTGAGTGTGTAAGGGAGGGAAGAGGAAGGAGCTGCACGGACTGACAGAGAGGGGAGGAGAGAAGCTGACCTCCCATTACCAGACTGACTATGTATGTATTCATCTGATTTTATGTTGTGGCTGTGTATTTCTGCATTGTTTGTATGTATCTGAGTACGTGTGTGTGTGTGTGTCTGAGTGCATGTATCTGAGTGCATGTGTATGTATCTGAGTGCATGTGTATGTATCTGAGTGCATGTGTATGTGTCTGAGTACATGTGTATGTATCTGAGTACATGTGTGTATGTATCTGAGTGCATGTGTATGTATCTGAGTACATGTGTGTGTGTGTCTGAGTGCATGTGTATGTATCTGAGTACATGTGTGTATCTGAGTACATGTGTGTGTCTGAGTGCATGTGTATGTATCTGAGTGCATGTGTATGTATCTGAGTACATGTGTATGTATCTGAGTACATGTGTATGTATCTGAGTACATGTGTATGTATCTGAGTACATGTGTGTGTCTGAGTACATGTGTATGTATCGGAGTATGTGTGTGTGTGTGTGTGTGTGTGTGTGTCTGAGTGCGTGTGTGTGTGTGTGTGTATCTGAGTGCGTGTGTATCTGAGTGCGTGTGTATCTGAGTGCGTGTGTATGTATCTGAGTGCATGTGTGTGTGTGTGTGTGTGAGCACATGTGTGTGTCTGAGTACATGTGTGTGTGTATGAGTGCATGTGTATCTGAGTGCATGTGTGTGTGTGTCTGAGTGCATGTGTATGTATCTGAGTGCATGTGTATGTATCTGAGTACATGTGTATGTATCTGAGTACATGTGTATGTATCTGAGTACATGTGTATGTATCCGAGTACATGTGTATGTATCTGAGTACATGTGTGTGTCTGAGTGCATGTGTATGTATCTGAGTACATGTGTATGTATCTGAGTAAATGTGTGTGTCTGAGTGCATGTGTGTGTGTATCTGAGTGCGTGTGTATGTATCTGAGTGCATGTGTGTGTGTGAGTACATGTGTGTGTGTCTGAGTGCATGTGTGTGTGTGTGTGTGTCTGAGTGCATGTGTATGTATCTGAGTGCACGTGTATGTATCTGAGTACATGTGGGTGTCTGAGTACATGTGTATGTATCTGAGTACGTGCGTGTGTGTGTGTGTGTGTGTGTGTGTCTGAGTACATGTGTGTGTATCTGAGTGCATGTGTATCTGAGTACATGTGTGTGTATCTGAGTGCATGTGTGTGTATCTGAGTACATGTGTGTTTATCTGAGTGCATGTATGTGTATCTGAGTGCATGTGTGTGTATCTGAGTGCATGTGTGTGTGTGTATCTGAGTGCGTGTGTGTATCTGAGTATGTGTGTGTGTGTGTATCTGAGTGCATGTGTGTGTATCTGAGTGCATGTGTTTGTATCTGAGTGCATGTGTGTGTATCTGAGTGCATGTGTGTGTATCTGAGTGCATGTGTGTGTGTATCTGAGTGCATGTGTGTGTGTATCTGAGTGCATGTGTGTATCTGAGTGCATGTGTGTGTATCTGAGTACATGTATGTGTATCTGAGTACATGTATGTGTATCTGAGTACATGTGTGTGTATCTGAGTGCGTGTGTGTGTATCTGAGTGCGTGTGTGTGTATCTGAGTGCATGTGTGTGTATCTGAGTGCATGTGTGTGTATCTGAGTGCATGTGTGTGTATCTGAGTGCATGTGTGTGTATCTGAGTGCATGTGTGTGTATCTGAGTACATGTGTTTGTATCTGAGTACATGTGTGTGTATCTGAGTGCATGTGTGTGTATCTGAGTGCATGTGTGTGTATCTGAGTACATGTGTTTGTATCTGAGTACATGTGTGTGTATCTGAGTGCATGTGTGTGTATCTGAGTGCATGTGTGTATCTGAGTGCATGTGTGTGTATCTGAGTATGTGTGTGTGTGTATCTGAGTGCATGTATGTGTATCTGAGTGCATGTGTGTGTGTGTGTGTGTGTGTGTGTGTGTGTATCTGAGTGCATGTGTGTGTATCTGAGTGCACGTATGTGTATCTGAGTGCATGTGCATGTGTGTATCTGAGTGCATGTGTGTGTATCTGAGTGTGTGTGTGTGTGTATCTGAGTGCATGTGTGTGTATCTGAGTGCGTGTGTGTATCTGAGTGCATGTGTGTGTGTATCTGAGTGCATGTGTGTGTATCTGAGTGCATGTGTGTGTGTGTATCTGAGTGCATGTGTGTGTGTGTATCTGAGTGCATGTGTGTGTGTATCTGAGAGCATGTGTGTGTATCTGAGTGTATATATGTGTGTATTCATCTAGCTGAATGTATATATCAGAGTGTGTGTATATATGTGTGTGTGTGTGTGTGTATATATATATATATATATCTAAGTGTGTATGTACTATATATATATCTTAGTATCCGTATGCATGTGACTGTGTATGTATATGGATTAACTGAACATATTTATATATCTGAGTATGTAATTTATTAACCTCCATTGATGTAAACATTTGATAGTTCATATAATTAATTACTAATCAATTCTCCTATATACATAAATGATCATAATACTATATACTGTATATACACCCTACAATGAGTTATAAAGCCAATATTTCGTAAACGTTCATTCAATTAATTTATGTGAACACCGACTGTGCAAAAACTTAAGTCCATTCATGTGAATAAATATTAAAGTTGATACATTTTTCTTCCATGCCTCCCACCTAAAGACAGCAGCTGACCCCCATCTATTCACGGGCCAACCGCACCACTCTAAGGCTACTCTCTCACTGAGGCACGCGTGCCCGAGCGGTGCTCTGGCGCGTTTTAGCACCCTTTTGCAGCAATTCCAAAGCACTTTTCAGGCACTTCGGAAGCACTGCCTATTCACTGCAATGGGCAGGAGTATTTTGGGAGCGCGGTATACAGCGCTCCCAACCCGCCCCAAAGATGCTGCTTGCAGGACTTTTCGTAACGTCCCGCAAGCGCACCGCCCCATCATGAAGAGACACGCTGTAATGAATGGGAGGAGGTTTTCAGGTGCTTTTTAGAGGCTATTTCTATCGCTAAAGCGTCTAAAAACCGACTCAGTGTGAAAGTAGCCTAAGGATCGCAGACACTGCAAGCAGATCTCACAGACTGAAATCCATATAAGCACATTAAAGAGAAACAGAATTCACAATAGCGAAATACCATAAAGAATTTTTATTGAAAAAAAAAAGGTCTTTTACAATCCTATGGTCTATGGTGTTTACTGGGGAAAAAAATGCCGCGAGTAAAGTGTTCGGGTTTGGCTTGAAGAAAAGGTGGCAACCCTAGTGTCAGTCCATGGCCTGTTGGGGGCCAGGCCACGCAATGGGGTGGGCAGCATCAGATAAAGCCAGCACAACCTGTACTGCCACCCTCCCAGCACCCGAGTGCGCCCTCTCTCCTTTTACCAGCACCACTAGTCCCTGCCCTCTCTATGGTCAAGTTAATGAGCCAATGAGCTAGGGAGAGGAAGGGAGAGAAGAAAGAGAAGGGCAGGGAGGAGAGAGGGGTTGGGGTCCTAGAGTACTGGCTGAAACCCCTTACTAAGAGAAATACACTATATTGTCAAAAGTATTGTAATGCTTGCCTTTAGATGCACGGGAACTTTAACCACTTCAGTACCAGGCACTTAACCCCCTTCCCGCCCAGACCAATTTTCAGCTTACAGCGCTGTTGCATTTTGAATGACAATAGCGCAGTCATGCTGCACTGCACCCAAACAAAATTTTTTTCATTTTGTTCCCACAAATAGAGCTTTCTTTTGGTCTTTCATTGATCACCCCTGCGGTTTTTATTTTATGTTACAAATAAAAAAAGACTGAAAATTTTGAAAAAAAAAAAAGTGTTTCTGTCACAAAACTTTGTAAATAAGTACATTTTCTCCATCACTGATGGGCACTGATGAGGCTACACTGATGGGAACTGATGAGGCAGTACTGATGATGAGGCACTTATATGCAGCACTGATGGGCACTGATATGCAGCACTAATGGGCACTGATAAGTGGCACTGATGGGCACTCATAGGCAGCACTGATGGGCACTGATAGGTGGCATTGGTAGGTGGCACTGGTGGGCACTGATAGGTGGCACTGGTTGGGGCAATGACAGATTGCACTGTCCGGTTGTCATTCCTGGTGGTCCTGGGTAGCATCTGAAATTGGCACCCATGTTGGGCATTGTGCCCCTTACCTGGTGGTCTAGGGTGGGCTCCCTGGTGGTCTAGGATCGGCTCCCTGGTCGTCTCCCTGGTGGTCCCTGGGTGGGCATTCCCTTGTGGTCCTGGTAGGCTCCTTGGTGGTCCTGGGTGACGATCCTAAGGGGGGCTGCACTGATAAACATTGAGCGCAGATCCCCCATGTCAGGAGAGCCGCCGATCGGCTCTCCTCTACTCATGTCTGCAGACGTGAGTAGAGGAAAAGCCGATAAAAGTCTCTTCCTGTTTACATTGTGACCAGCCGTGATTGATCACGGCTGATCACATGGTAAAGAGGTTTCCGATGGAAGCTTTTAACTGACACACCGCACCACCGATCGCCGCGATGTGCGCCCCCACGGGTGCGCGATCGTGGGTTATCCTGAGGGCGTCAATGGATGTCCAGTCAGGATAACGGAACCACCGCCATCATTTGTCTATAGGCCGGGCAGGAAGTGGTTAATGGCATCCCAGTCTTAGCCCATGGGGTTCAATATTGAGTTGGTCCACTCTTTGCAGCTATAACAGCTTCAACTCCTCTGGGAAGGCTGTCCACAAGGTTTAGGAGTGTCTATGGGAATGTTTGACCATTCTTCCAGAAGCGCATTTGTGAGGTCAGGCACTGATGTTGGATGAGAAGGCCTGGCTCGCAGTCTCCGCTCTAATTCATCCCAAAGGTGTTCTATCAGGTTGAGGTCAGGACTCTATGCAGGCCAGTCAAGTTCCTCCACCCCAAACTCACTCATTCATGTCTTTTGGACCTTGCTTTGTGCACTGGTCCAAATCATTTGGTGGAGGGGGTATTATGGTGTGGGGTTGTTTTTCAGGGCTTGGGCTTGGCCCCTAAGTTCCAGTGAAGGGAACTCTTAAGGTGTCAGCATACCAAGACATTTGGACAATTTCATGCTCCCAACTTTGTGGGAAGAGTTTGGGGATGGCCCCTTCCTGTTCCAACATGACTGCTCACCAGTGCACAAAGCAAGGTCCATAAAGACATGGATGAGCGAGTTTGGGGTGGAGGAACTTGACTGGACTGCACAGAGTCCTGACCTCAACCCGATAGAACACCTTTGAGATGAATTAGAGTGGAGACTGTGAGCCGGGCCTTCTCATCCAACATCAGTGTCTGACCTCACAAATACTCTTCTGGAAGAATGGTGAAACATTCCCATAGACACTCCTAAACCTTGTGGACAGCCTTCCCAGAAGAGTTGAAGCTGTTATAGCTGCAAAGGGTGGGAAAACTCAATGTTGAACCCTACTGACTAAGACTGAGATGACATTAACCACTTGCCAAGCAGCCGCCGTCATTATATGGCGGCAGGTCGGCACGTTCCCGCGAATCACCGTACCTGTACGACGGCCCATTAAATAGCTATAGCGTGACCACTGCACGGCGGGGGAGCTGATGTGCATGGCCGACAGCCACGATATCCGCCGACAGGAAAGAGAGGCAGAACAGGGATCTGTCCATGTAAACAGACAGATCCCCATTATGTCAGGGAAGTAAAGAGAGATCTGCTGTTCCTAGTAATCAGGAACAGCGTGCTCTCTCTACTCCCAGTCAACACACTCCCCACACAGTTAGAAACACCTCCAAGGGTGCACATTTAACCCCTTGATCGCCCCTAGCGTTAACCTCTTCCCTACCAGTGACATTTATACAGTAATCAGTGCATTGTTATATCACTGATCGCTGTATAAATGTCATTGGTCCCAAAAAAGTGTCCGATCTGTCCGTCGTAATGTCGCAGTCCCGCTAAAAATCGCTGATCACCGCCATTACTAGTAAAAAAAAAAAATTAATAATAAAAATGCCATAAACCTATCCCCTATTTTGTAGACGCTAAAACTTTTGCGCAAGCCAATCAATATGCGCTTATTGCGATTTTTTTTTTTTTTTTTTTTGCAAAAATATGTAGAAGAATACATATTGGCCTAAACTGATGAAGAAATTTGTTTTTTTTTTAGATATTTATTATAGCAAAAAGTAAAAAATATTGTTTTTTTTTTTTCAAAATTGTCGCTCTTTTTTTGTTTATAGCGCAAAAAATAAAAACTGCAGCGGTGATCAAATACCACCAAAAGAAAGCTCTATTTGTGGGAAAAAAGGAACAACAATTTTGTTTGGGTACAACGTCGCACAACCGTGCAATTGTCAGAGCGGTGCAGTGCCGTATCGCAAAAAATGGCCTGGTCGGGAAGTGGGTAAATCCTTCTGGGGCTGAAGTGGTTAAAGGCTTGTGAAGGCAGGTTTCTCAATACTTTTGACAATATAGTGTATGTAGGCCTCTATTGCTGATCTTGGTTTATAAACCTTCTAGTTGCCTGGCTGTCTAGTTGATCCAACAGTCAATTCAATCTGACCCAGTGACCCAGGACAGATCTGTAGATCTTCAAATTGACGTCATTGGCTGCATTCTTATTTTATGTCCTTGAGCCATAGCCATGGAGAGCCTCCATATCACTTAGCACAAGTTTCCTTTAAATTGCTGAAAGGTTTTCCCAGGCTTGATTGCCAGAGAGAGGGCAGGATGGTCAGAGGCTTTATTGATCACTTAATTGGATCAGCCTCATTAAGGGTCGTTAATTAGGTAATAGAGGAAAGACAGGAAATGAGATCGCCAATGGAATGTACTAGTTAGACCTCTGTAAAGGAACCCATACACACAGGACATCCATCTGTCATCAGGGACAGATTATTTTAATATACAGGGTGGGCCATTTATATGGATACACCTTAATAAAATGTGAATGGTTGGTGATATTAACTTCCTGTTTGTGGCACATTAGTATATGTGAGGGGGGAAACCTTTCAAGATGGGTGGTGACCATGGCAGCCATTTTGAATCCAACTTTTGTTTTTTCAATAGGAAGAGGGTCATGTGACACATCAAATTTATTGGGAATTTCACAAGAAAAACAATGGTGTGCTTGGTTTTAACCCCAAACCAATACACTCCTGCGCTCAAGGCACCTCTAACCGAAGAAAACAGTATAGCAGGGGCTCCTCATTCGATAATAGCCACACTGAATGATGGTAGATCACACCTAAAGGTCTTGCTGCCCTCTTCCAGATCATGCGAATCCAGACACACTAGAGCAAAGAAAATACAAACAAGAGAGGCGCACCGACCTTGTGCCGTACCATTAAAAAGTTTAATAAATAATGTAGATAAAATCCATATACTCACAAACGGAGCTGATTATAAGACCTTTTGGAATACAACAATACATCCAATGGAGATGATGGTAGAACCTCAGCAGTGGACCTGGATGTTCACCATAACACAAAGGCTGACGCGTTTCCAGGGCGAACCCTCTTCATCATGAGGCTCTGATGAAGAGGGTTCACCCTGGAAACGCGTCAGACTTTGTGTTATGGTGAACATCCAGGTCCACTGCTGAGGTTCTACCATCATCTCCATTGGATGTATTGTTGTATTCCAAAAGGTCTTATAATCAGCTCTGTTTGTGAGTATATGGATTTTATCTACATTATTTATTAAACTTTTTAATGGTACGGCACAAGGTCGGTGCACCTCTCTTGTTTGTATTTTCTGTGCTTGGTTTTAACGTAACTTTATTCTTTCATGAGTTATTTACAAGTTTCTGACAACTTATAAAATGTGTTCAATGTGCTGCCCATTGTGTTGGATTGTCAATGCAACCCTCTTCTCCCACTCTTCACACACTGATAGCAACACCGCAGGCTTCCAGTATCCATAGTTTCAGGTGCTGCACATTTCGTAGTTACTACAAGAACTTTTAAGAACACTCTAGAACAGATACTTCTAACTTGGCTGTGAACTAGCACCAGGAAATAGACCCAGGACCGTTTTAGTGTTAAATTAACTCAATGTATTGGTATAGGACCTTAGAGTTAATGTTGGTTTGAGCATAAATGAACACACAGAAGGTAGGTTTGTACACCGTCCACCAGACAGTTAATCACTATGCCAAGTAACACATACTATAGTATACTATAGGGGGGGGGGGCATGACTGCAAGGAGAACTGTGATTGGAGGGGGGCATGACTGCAAGGGGCATTGTGATGGGGGGGGGGCTGCCATTGCTAGGGGGACTGTGATATAAAGATACGATTGCAGTGCAGTCCCCCTTTATATCACAGTGCCCCTTTACAGAGCAGTCCCCTTATGAGACTGCTTTAAAGAGGGAACTGTGATGTAAAGGGGGACTGTGGACACTGATATAGAGGGGGCTATGAGACTCTGTGAACATGTTGGGGGCCGCTGACTTAGACAACCCTGCCTTGTGTCTTGTTTTTCCAAGCACTGAGCAGACTCTTTGCTCCTCCTATGAACTTCCTATTTAAGCCATGCCTTTGTACTTCCTGTTTCCCAGATTATTGCGCTCTCTCCAGCCAATATCTCGCTCTTGTAACTCCTGCTGCCACCTGTATCTTCGCTACTGCTAGTTACTGACCTTTGGCTTGTTTCTTGACTACACTTCTGCTTGATCCCAACCTGCAGCCACTTGTTACTGATCTTTGGCTTGTTTACTGACTATGCTTCCCCTTGATCCCTAATTGCCGTACCTGCTACTGGACTCCAGCATGGTCATTTCCTGGTGGTTCGATCCTGAGAATCGTGACCTGGTGCTAACACGCAGCAAAACCCATCTCCAACATCAGGAGCTCTGGGGAATACAGGTTAGTGCTTAGAACCCACACCTCAGTTGAGCCTCCATCTTCTGCCAGGGAGACTTGCTTGTGCATTTATCCTGCCAGGTTGGTAGGAGCATCTCTACTGTTATAGCTACTGGTCTCCAAGCCTGACCCCTAACAGCGATAGAGGGCCCATTTCTGTGCATTCTTTACACATTGTCTCTTTTTACAACTTGGATTCCCTGCATGCTTTTCATCTTTTCCTTCATTTCTAAGGACTACATATCACATGTTACCTTGCTGCCTGCAAGCAGTAATTCCCATACTGACTCTGCCTGCTGAAACCCCTCCTTTCAGCACTTCTGTAGTTCAGAGGGCAGGCTCTGTGAAATGTGTGACACATGAGTGCCTAATCACAGGGCATAGTGACTACATGTCACATAATTCAGGGGAGTAAATGTGTGGGGATCTTAACAAAGTCCTTCTACAAACTTCAAGATCATTCAGATTATTAGGAGTAGGCAACAAACTATTAAAATACAATATGGAAATGACTATGATTTTACATTTTGACCAGACATATTAAATTCATAGTTTAAAAGGGTGTGCTCACTGTACATACATTACAGCATTCATCTTAAAGTGGTTGTAAACCTCCGAAATGAAAAATGAACAAAGCATATCCTTCTATAGTGTGTACTTCAGGGACGTGCAGTGAGGTGAGTGGCTGGTGAGGCACTGGCTGGTATCAGATACACACAGGTTGCATACGCCGTGAACGTTAGAGCGAGAGCAATAATTCTAGCACTAGACCTCTGTAACTCTAAACAGGTAACCTCTAAAAATGTTTAAAGCGTCACCTATGGAGATGCTTAAGTAGTGAAGTTTGCCGCCATTCCACAAGTGTGCGCGATTTTACTGCATGACGTGTTAGGTATCTATTTACTCAGTGTAACATCATCTTTCACATTATACAAAAAAAAACTCAGGCTAACATTACTGGTTTTTTTTTATTTATGAAACAGTTCCTTTAAAAAAAAAAAAAAACGCGTCTGAAAAATTGCTGCGCAAATACTGTGTAACATAAAAAGTTACAACGACCACCATTTTATTCCCTAGGGTGTCTGCTAAAACAATATATATAATGTTGGGGGGTCTTGAGTAGAGTTGAGCGGACACCTGGATGTTTGGGTTCGGCGGGTTCGGCCGAACTTTGCGAAAAAGTTTGAGTTCGGCCCCAAACTTGACCCGAACTTGACCCCGAACCCCATTGAAGTCAACGGTGACCCGAACTTTTGGGCACTAAAATGGCTCTAAAAAAGTCCTGGAAAGGGCTAGAGGGCTGCAAAAGGAAGCAAAATGGGGGTAAGAGTAGGACAAGTGCCCTGCAAACAAATGTGGATAGGTTAATAACTTAAAATCACATAAAAAAAAATAAAAAATGGAGGAGGAGGTTGATGTGGAGTAGGAGGTTGAGGAGGCGGTGATAGGTGGTGGAAGTGGCGGTGGTGGAGGAGGAGGCGGAGGAGGTAGCCAACACTGTTTTTTGTTTGTTGATTGAGACACATTAAAAAAAAAAAAGTATACCAATGGCTGTGTGAGGCCGGACTAAATGGCTATTCTGCACAAGGTACAGACAAGTCTTGTGGGATCCATGCCTGGCTCATTTTAATAAACGTTAGCTTGTCCACGTTGGTTGTGGACAGGCGGCTGCGCTTGTCTGTGATAACACCCCCTGCCGTGCTAAACACACGTTCAGACAATACACTGGCTGCAGGGCAGACCAGCACCTCCAAGGCATAAAGGGCAAGCTCAGGCCTTGTGCCCAATTTGGAGACCCAGAAGTTGAATGGGGCAGACCCATCAGTCAGTACGTGTAGGCGTATGCACACATACTGTTCCACCATGTTGCTGAAATGCTGTCTCCTGCTAAGACGTTGCCTGGTGGTGCTGTTTGTGGTGGCGTGCTGCTGACAAAGCTTTTCCACATTTCGGCCATGCTAACCCTGCCTTCTGAGGTGCTGGCGGTGCCACAGCTGCGTTGGCGACCTCTTCCTCCACCTTCGCCTTGTGCTTCCACCGAACCCCCGGTGTCATTTGGGAATGCCCTCAGCAGCGCGTCTACCAGCATAAGAGTCTCTTGCAGGACTTGAGGCTCACACTGCTTGGCTGATTTACAAGGGGCTGAGGTGAAAGACAGATGGCCATGGGGTTCAGGTGCCAACTCTGAGCTTTCAGCAAGGGACCGGGTGGGAGACAATGTGAAGGAACTGGAGGCATTGTCAGCCAATCAATCTACTATCACCTGTACTGTACTGTTCTGACCTTACCATTCGTTGAGCGGCATTCAGGCCTACCATATAACATTGAAGGTTCTGTCGGCTACTCGCACCTGAGGAAGGTGTTTCACTTGTGCGTGTAGCTGGCACAGATCGACCACGTCCTCTCCTTCCAACAGGAGGTTCACCAACACCAGCAGCACCACGACCACAACCTTATTTGACTCTCTCCTCACTCTGGACGCAAATGTACTATGTAGCACTATTTTTTTTTTTTTTTTAAACCAGCAATGTCGACACACTTTTTAATTTTGTGCAAGAAATGCACAGCAAGGTGCAAATGTACTATGTAGCACTATTTATTCTTTTTTTTTTTTAAACCAGCAATGCAGACGCACTTCTTAATTTTGTGCAAGAAATGCACCACTGGCCGCAAATGTAATATTTTGCACAAAAAAAAAAAATTTAATTTGTCTAACTGTAATGTAAAAGCAGTATTTAAATATGCCAAAACGTTGCCAACTGAACTAACAGAACACGATTAAAGTAGTGTCCCTGACACACAAGCAGTTGCAAGTGCACTGCACTTGCAAAAATGTCTGCAAACGCCCACCTAACAAACAGAAAAATTGCTTAGGTTTTATATGAGGCACTTTGCTTAGCAAACAAAATTCTCCTCTAGCACCCACCCACCTGTCCCTCACAGCAGCAGCAGCATCCTCTCCCTACACTAGTATGAGATGTGACTTGCAGCACTACGTGACTCCAGCTTATATAGAGGCTGGGTCACATGATGCACTGGCCAATCATAGCCATGCCATTAGTAGGCATGGCTGTGATGGCTTCTAAGGGTAAACAAGTGAAATGCTTGTTGATTGGCTGCCCTGCAGCTATTCAACAGGTGTGAAAAAATACCCAAACCCGGATTTTTTCTCAAATGTTCGGGACACGGACACCCTAAAGTCTGGTACGAACCCGAACTTTACAGTTTGGGTTCGCTCAACTCTAGTCTTGAGTAGTTTTCCAGCAAAACAATAAAGATTTTTACATGTAGGAGAGAAGTGGCAGAATTGGCCTGGGTGGCAAGGGGTCAAAGTGTTACTAGACCCAGCAATATTGAACAATTCATCCACCCCCCCCCACGGAGT
>BLSH010285223.1:188626-214734 GCA_018402905.1 Glandirana rugosa | reverse complement strand
CCCCCCCCCCCCCCCCACACACACACACAGCTTCTAAATCTTCTTTTTATATCAAAATACTGCTGCTATATACTTTTTTTTTAAATCTGTATATTGCAGTCAGGTGATAAAATGCAAGGAGCCAGGGCTTCCACAGTGTTAATATAGGAGGAGATTTCACTCACTGATGATGAAACTTCCTTTGCATCAATGACCCTTCACCCACAATCCGGCCAGAGCTGATTGGTGCTTTGCCAATGACATGCTCATTTCACAAATAAGCAATCACTGCCTCTGGAAATGCACTGCAGTCTGTGTCCATGTAAAACAGGAAGATCGAACAGAGTATGTGCAAGCTTTCCTCCCTGCCTGCATGTAGTATGGTATGGTATAGTCTAATATAGTAGACAGGGCAAGAAGGAAGTATCTGGCCATACAAAGCAGAGGTCTACCCAAAAGTGGAACTTCCGCTGATTGGATTCCTCCCCCCCTTAGGTGTCACATTTGGCATCTTTTGGGGGGAGGGGGAAGAGGACACCTGTCTTTAGACAAGTGTCCTTTTCCACACATCCGGGAGCTCGGCCGGTGGCCGGGGCCGCTGACGTCAGCAGCTCGGCTCCCTCCTCACTCTGCTACTGTCCGCCGGGCCAATAGCAAAGCGCAGCAGAGCCTTGCGCATGCACAGTAGGGTGCCCAGCGTGAAGCTGTAATGCTACACTGCCGGGTTCCCTTACCCGCAATGGACGTGGCTGCACCCGTCCTCCAATCCGAAGATCGGCGGTGGGTGCCGACATCGCTGGACTCCAGGACAGGTAAGTGTCTACAGTATGTGTAGCTGCTGACTTTTCATTTTTTTAGTATTGGGCGAACCTCCCCTTTAAGTTACACAGTGAGTATAGCAAGCTTGCTATTCTGCATATACAGACTAGTTTTACTGTTGTAGGTTTAGTAACACTTTAATTACCATAAGTAATATACAAATAATTATTATATATTATTTTTAAGGTAATTTAGTATATTTTCAAAAACTGTACTCAAGCAGGTGGCTTAATGGACAATTTTCTGAAGTTTTAACTTCCAATCAGTATTTTCACATTAAATAGATAAATAATAAATGATTATCTTATAACATATAGCATAATAATATATGATTTGGCTTGCACCTTTTCAACCACAGCAGCAGATTCTCATTCTCTCTCTTAACTGTGTGAGACAAACATGGGATGATGGGTAAATCTTATACACATAAACCCATGTGTTTCCTTGTAGTTAAAGCGGAGTTCCACCCTAAAGTGGAACTTCCGCTGGTTGGATTCCTCCCCCCCTCAGGTGTCACATTTGGCACCTTTCGGGGGGGAGGGGGAAGAGGACACCTGTCTTTAGACAGGTGTCCTTTTCCACACTTCCGGGAGTTCTGGCCGGCGGACGCGGCCGCTGACGTCAGAAGCCGGCTCCCTCCTCCCTGCTCGCTCTGCTACTGGCCGCCTGGCCAGTAGCAGAGCGTGGCAGAGCTCGCGCATGCGCGGTAAGGTGCCCGGCGTGAAGCTGTACTGCTTACACGTCCGGGTTCCCTTACCCGCGATGGAGGCGGCTGCACCCGTCCCCCGATCCGAAGATCGGCGGCGGGTGCCGACATCGCTGGACTCCAGGACAGGTAAGTGTCCTAATATTAAAAGTCAGCAGCTACTGTATGTGTAGCTGCTGACTTTTAATTTTTTTTTTTTAGCCCGGACCTCCGCTTTAAGAGGGCTGTATTTGTCTTTTAGACCCACGCCTCCTTCTATGACACTGCAGTGAGGTGTGCCTCCACTGCTGCATTTTTATTGGACAGCTTGGGCCAATGGTGTTTTGTCATTGGACAAGGCTGACCTCAGTGCCTCTGACAAGAAGTGAGGAGAGGCACTGTGATTTCATCTTCAGTCTGCTGCAAACACAATGTGTCAGCTTGTATTTAAAGTGGTAGTAAACCCTCCTTTCATTTTCAGCCAAGGAAGTTGCCATCTTGGCCTCTGTTTAATCTACAACTGCCATGATGCTGCACATGTGATCAGCTATGACACCAGCCATTGGATGGTTTGACAGTTTGGTTTAGAGCACAACCAATGGGAGTGTTACATTTCCGGCACGTGCCAGAAATGGGACTGGTTTTTAACCTGTTAAATGCATGGGTTTACTACCGCTTTAAACTGGCCGCTCTGTATGTAGCCTCTGACAGGCTGCACACTCAGCCCCATATCTCCAGAACCATAGATGATTTTTACCAGTGGTGGGGTGGGACTTCAGCTACCGGCCTACCATATTTGGGGTCTCTGTGACCGCAGATCGCTGAGCTACGACCCTCGAAGTCAATCATTTTTTAATTATTTATTTATTTTTTAAATGTTCAGGGCAGTTGATGCTCTGCTTCCCCTGACTGTACATCCCTGATGTGCTTGGCTCAATCCAAAGCACCTACCGTGATTTTGTCTGCTCTCTCTTACCTCTGCTATCAGCATTTCTCAACCTTTTCAATCACAAAGGAACCCTTAAAATAACTTTCCAGTCATGGAACTCCCACTAATAATGACTATATGTACAACTCATGATAGATTAGTATGACGGTCAGTGGTAAAAATGCTCCTTACATTTGTGGTCATTGGGAAGAGTTATCCCCTTACAGATAGCTAAAAAGATCAATGGTGTCAGTGGGACCTTATCTTTAGAGGTAGAATTGCTCAATGCTCAGGGAACCCCCAGCAACCTCTGGAGGAACCCTGACACCAGACAATCCTAAGACACCCTGCTGCCCCCCTCCAGCACACACCAGGATATTGAGAGCCCCAGATGTCTATGTTTCGCTAAGAGACTGTGTAGAGGGGGTGTGTCATTCTCTCCACTCTGGTCTCAGATTACACTCAGCTCCCTGATCTATGATGTGCAGTGTGTTATGTCAAATCCTGGCTCCCTGTCTGCTGGAGCTGAGCAAAACCCTTTGATCTGCGTGCTTTAGATTTGTTTTGGGTTTAACTTATGTAGGAGAATGTGTATCATATGAGACTTGCCACTTCAGTGGGTGTATGTTAGGGTTTACAATCACTTTAAAGTAGAGATAAACCCTGTTTTAATGACTGTGTAATGTGTATTTAAATGGCCATTGGAAGCCTGTGCAACAGGATGACAACACAGGAGCACAATTGAAAGACAGGGACAGAGCGTTGCCACACAAGAGGTGCCTATACCATAAACACTTATGGCAGGCGCACCAAGGATTTTACTGAAAGCAGCAGATTTACAATGGTGCACAATGAGGTTGATTTACTAAAACTGGAGCGTGCAAAATCTGGTGCATCTCTGCATAGAAACCAATCAGCTTCCAGTTTTTTTTTTTTTGTCAAAGCTTAATTTAACAAGTTGAAGTTAGAAGCTGATTGGCGGTGATGCACAGCTGCACCAGATTTTACACTCTCCAATTTTAGTAAATCAACCCCAATGACTATTAAATTACATAAACATTAAATGTTATATGAGGTTTTAGTGATTGGGGTTACTTCTACTTTAATGATCATAATGTAAAGCACAAAAGATGGATTTCTGCTGCAAATGATTGGACGAAATCAAGCGCAGATCTTTGTGATCAAATGACCCCCTTAGACCTAAAGATCTGAGTTTTAACCGGCCACCCGCGATGCCCCCCCGGAGTGAAAGAACGGAGGTCCGTGTAAGTAAACACGGACCTCCGTTCTGTGAGAGGGGGAAGGGCTGTGATCACAGCCTTCCTCTACACGGAAGCTGTGATCACTTCCCTTCCCCAGCTAGGGCAGCCCCCCCACAGTTAGAACACGCCCAGGGTACACTGTTAACCCTTAGAGCGCCCCCTGCAGGTTAACCCCTTCACTGCCAATGGCATTTACACAGTAATCAGTGCATTTTTATAGCACTGATCGCTGTATAAATGCCAATGGTCCCAAAAAAGTGTCAAAATGGTCCGACATGTCCGCTGAAATATCGCAGTACCGCTAAAAATCGCAGATCGCCGCCATTACTAGTAAAAAATAAAAAAAAATAAAAACCCCAGAAATGAATTCTCATCATCCGTAAACGCGACCACTTTTGCGCAAACCAATCAATAAACGCCGATTGCGATTTTTTTTTTTTAATCACAAATATGAGGAAGAATATAAATCGGCCAAAACCGATGAAAAAAAATGTTTTTTTATATTTTTTTTTTGGATTTGTATTTTAGCAAAAAGTAAGAAATTTGTGTTTTATTTTGCAAAATTGTCGCTCTTCTTTTGTTTATAGCGGCGATCAGAAATGACGCAGAGGTGATCAAATACCACCAAAAGAAAGCTCTATTTGTGGGAAAAAAAGGATGCAAATTTCGTTTGGGTACAACGTCGCACGACCGCGCAATTTTCAGTTAAAGCGTCGCAGTGCCGAATCGCAAAAAGGGCTCTGGTCAGGAAGGGGGCAAATCCTTCCGGTCCTTAAGTGGTTAAAGGGATTTCATTGTAGGTAGAAGGTGGGGGTTCTTGTTGTGTAGCGGGTGTGGGGGTCTCATTGTCGGTGTCTAGCAGTTGAGGATAATGTCACGCAGGCCTCTCCTGGATGGAAGACATTACAAGGTGCCGCAAACCTCTCCTCTCCCAGCACGTATCACAATGCCTTTATAAAGCCAAGCGGCTTCCTCCGTGACTCTGTTCCCGGCCGACCTTTGACTTTGCCGTATTGTTCTACAACCACGGCCATCGATTGTGTAACAAAATGAAGAGCTTTAAGAGGACCCAGCGGACGTTGTAAACATTTGCCGTTGGTGGAATTTACACCTGTAGCTTTATAGAGCACAAATGTCCCCCTCAGGGGCCCTGGAATATGATAGGGGTGAAATGGAAGAAAGTGAATTATGGATCCCAAGACAGCAGTGAATCAGGTTATTGGTGGATGTAGAAATCTACGGCAACATCTTGTACAAATCTCCTTTTCTTGTACTAAAGTCAACTTAGAACTTCACTGGAAAGTGTGAGTGTAGATGTACCGTATGCATTTGAGCATTCTAAGGGGGCAGCAGAGGCTGGATAGATAGTAATCTTTTTATCAAAATTTGTCCAAGAAACATACCCATAGGGGTTGATTTACTAAAACTGGAGAGTGCAAAATCTTGTGCAGTTCTGCATAGAATCCAATCAGTTTTCAGGTTTTATTGTCAAAACTTAATTTAACCACTTCAGCCCTGGAAGGATTTCACACGTTAGCACCAGAGCACTTTTTGTGATTCGGCACTGCGTCGCTTTAACTAACAATTGCGCGGTCGTGCAACGTTGTACCCAAACTAAATTTGCGTCCTTTTTTTCCCACAAATAGAGCTTTCTTTTGGTGTTATTTGATCGCCTCTGTGTCACTTCTGATCACCGCTATAAACAAAAAAAGAGCGACAATTTTGAAAAAAAACCCAATATTTCTTACTTTTTGCTAAAATACAAATCCAAAAAATAGATATAAAAAAACTAATTTATTCATCAGTTTTGGCTGAATTATATTCTTCCTCATATTTTTGGCAAAAAAAGTTGCAATCGGCGTTTATTGATTGGTTTGCGCAAATATTTATAAACCATGAGAATTCACTTCTGACGTTTTTACAGTTTTCTTTTTTTACTGGTAATGGCAGCGATCTGCGATTTTTATCAGGACTTTGATATTGGGGCGGACATTTTTCAAAATTTTTTGGGACCAGCGATCGGAAATTTAAATGTCCACTGATTACTGTATAAATGCCATTGGCAGTTAAGGGGTTAACCTGGGGGGCGCTCTATGGGTTAACTGTGTTCCCTGGGCGTGTTCTAACTGTGAGGGGGCTGGGCTGTCAGGAGCAGAGTTGAGCAAACCCGAACTGTAAAGTTCGGGTCTGTACCGAACTTTCGGGTGTCCGTGTACCGAACCCGAACGTTTGAGAAAATGTTCGGGTTCGGGTTCTGGTATTTTATCATGCATGTTGAATAGCTGCAGGGCAGCCAATCAACAAGCGTTTCACTGGTTTTCCCTAGAAGCCATCACAGCCATGCCTACTAATGGCATGGCTGTGATTGGCCAGTGCATCATGTGACCCAGCCTCTATATGAGGCTGGAGTCACAGTGCTGCATGTCACATGCTCTCAGGTTAGTGTAGGGAGAGGATGCTGCCGGCACTGTGAGGGACAGATTGTGAGGAACAGATTGCAGTGATAATAACTAGGTAGAGATTATTACTACTGCTGTGAGGGACAGATTGTAGATCTATAACATCTCATCCTGCATTACAGAAAGATCTGATTACAGAACGATCTCTCATCCTGCACTACAGAACGATCTTAAGGGACAGATTGAAGATCTAATATAACATCTCCCATTTTTCTTCCTTTTGCAGCCCTCTAGCACTTTCCAGGACTTTTTTACAGTCATTTTTGTGCCGAAAAGTTCAGGCCCCAATTGAATTCAATGGGGTTCGGGGTAAAGTTCGGATAACGTTCCAACCCGAAGAACCCGAACGTCCAGGTGTTCACTCAACTCCAGCCAGGAGCATAAGAGATCTAACTGATCAAAGTGACAGGGATCAGTAGATCTCTTACATGCCGCCTATCAGAATGGGGAACCGCCGTGCTTACATCGGCGGTTTCCCGTCTTTCAGCTGTGGGCAGCAATCGCGGATCGCTGGTGGAGATCAGGTCACTGCTGCAGAGTGCTGCAGAGTGTGGCGGGCATGAGAGCACGCCGCTACCGGCGAGCTCCAGCCTGCTAGCCGCACATGCGTGAGCCGCCGCTTATAGACGCCGATTTGCGAAACAGCGCCACTCTGCAGCAGTCGGGAACCGGTTAAAGTAATGTTGCTTATCCCTCCCCCCCATATCACTTTTACAAGTAGTTATTTATTTTTTGCAAACATTTTTTTTTTTTTAAAACATTGGAGCATCCATCTTTCTTACCTAGGCAAGAACGACATACCTCCAGGTGCCAACAGCCTCCTGGGATACCCACATCACAACATCCCAGACTGCGTACGCTGGGAACGCAGTATCCCCAGCAGTACCATCCAGCAGTACCCCCAGCAGTACCATCCAGTGCACCGAACATGTGCCATCGTGTGCCATGGGTCGGGGGGGGGGGGCAGTAGGAAGAGTAGAGGCAAACAGCCAAAGGAAAGAAGATGGCATAAGGGAAGAAGATAGCAGAAGGAGAGGCATAGGAAAGAAGATGGAGGACCTGGAAAGAAGACATAGGAAATAAGTTGGTAAACCTGGAAAGAAGATGGTGAACCTGGAAAGAAGATGGTGGATCTGAAAAGAAGACATAGGAAAGAAGATGGTGAACCTGGAAAGAAGATGGTGAACCTGGAAAGAAGATGGTGCATCTGGAAAGACGACATAGGAAAGAAGATGGTGAACCTGGGAAGAAGATGGTGAACCTGGAAAGAAGATGGTGCATCTGGAAAGAAGACATAGGAAAGAAGGTGGTGAACCTGGAAAGAAGATGGTGAACCTGGAAAGAAGATGGTGCATCTGGAAAGAAGACATAGGAAATAAGTTGGTAAACCTGGAAAGAAGATGGTGAACCTGGAAAGAAGATGGTGGATCTGGAAAGAAGACATAGGAAAGAAGATGGTGAACCTGGAAAGAAGATGGTGAACCTGGAAAGAAGATGGTGCATCTGCAAAGAAGACATAGGAAAGAAGGTGGTGAACCTGGAAAGAAGATGGTGAACCTGGAAAGAAGATGGTGGATCTGGGAAGAAGACATAGAAAAGAAGATGGTGGACCTGGGAAGAAGACATAGGAAGACATAGTAAATAAATATGATGGATCTGGACAGAAGACATAGTAAGACACAGGAGAGAAGATAGTGAACCAGGAAAGAAGACAAAGGAAAGAAGATAACAGACCTGGAAAGAATACATAGCAAAGAAGATGGTAGACCTAGCATATGGCAAAGGAACACCAGATTACAACAGACACCTGCTGAGGGGTGAGTATGTTTTTTAAAGACAACATAGAAAGGTATGGTAGGATAGAAAAAAAAGCATAAGGGTTAGTAAAGTTCTTCTTTAAAGACTTTTATTGTGATAGATGGATGGATAGCTGAGTGGAAGAGTGGATGGATGGATGGATGGATGATTGCATGGGAAGTCTTTATACATTGCTTAAACTCCTCTAACAAAAGCATTTTGCTGGATTACTGTTGTTGCAGAACATTGGAGGACATGAGCAGAGTAATTGTTTTAAGAGGCTTTACAAACAACAGATATTTGCAGTGGAAAGCAGAAGATGTCTCCTCTGGTCCTGATGCAGAACATCCTGTTATGGGAACACAGGTGTCGCTGTATCTCATTGTTCTCCATCAGACAAAGCCCTCCTGGCCTGTGGTGTATCGGCCTCAGAAACACGATTATAAGGGCGTCTGTGTAATCGTTTGAACCTGCTCAAACAACAGTTTATCTCAGTAATCTGCTTGTCCATTAATCCCCTTCTGTCTCCTTGTTGTTCCTCTGGAAAGTAACTGTGTAGCACTGGCCAAACTCCATCAAGTGTTTAGATAACTTTCCCAGAGATCTCGACATTCCAGCTGCTAATCCCCTTCTTCCCATTCACCTTCTCGCCACAGCAGTGGAGGAACTTTAGGGAGGACCTCTAGTCATAAAAGAGCACTTCCCGGCCATTAGAATGGGTTTGGCCTGCCTGAGCAAAAATGCATTCTGTTTCTGCGCCACCAGTCATTCATATGTTATTTTTGGTGTGAGAAGTTTAGCCCAAGTTTTTTGGTGTAGAGATTGAGTTTCAAATAATTTTACACCTAAAAGACAAATGAATCAGGCCAAAATAAAATATAATTTTCTTTCCAAAAAACGAAATGGTAACCCAACAAGTTGGCCTGTCCCCTAAAATTTAAATAAACCCTAATTCTAACCCTTTACGCAAACATTAAAGGGCTACTAAATATGTTTAAGATAAAAAAACATGTAATACTTACCTGCTCTGTGCAACAATATTGCACAGAGTGGTTCCTTACCTCCTCCTCTGGAAGTCCTCCACCAACACTGTACGCTTCTTCTTGTTCTGGGTGCCTCCTTATCAAGCTGGGTGCTAAGGGGACACCCATGCGTGAATACTCCTGAGGCAGGCTATGTGCGTACATAGACAAGCACAGTGCTGGCAAGCCACGCCCCCACTGCCCCCTCACAGGAGCTTGACTGACAGAAGCAGCAGCCTATGGCTACCCTTGCTTTCAGTGTCTCCCTGGAGACCAGGAAGTGAGAGGAGTAGTGCTGCAGCCAGGCCAGTGCTGGAACTGTGATAGGAGACAGGTAAGTGTTTAAGGAGGAGGGTGGGATGAACAGTTAGTGGGAATGCAGTATGGTAAAAAACATTTTGACTTTAGAACCACCGGGTCCGACCCACTGATCCTGTGATATAAAGGAGGGGACAGTCATGGGCGTCCGCAGAACTTTTTCCAGGGGGGGGGGGGCATAATTTCAAGGTCATCCATGCTCTGCCCCTTTTTGACAATGTCATAATTACATTATCACGGTCAGAGACTGCAGACGTTGTACAGGAGATGGTCAGAGACTGCAGACGTGATACAGGAGACTGTCAGAAACTGCAGACATGGTACAGGTTACAGTCAGAGACTGCAGACATGGTACAGGAGACAGTGAGAAACTGCAGACATTGTACAGGTTACAGTCAGAGACTGCGGACATAGTACAGGATACGGTCAGAGACTGCGGACATAGTACAGGAGATGGTCAGAGACTGCAGACATAGCACAGGAGACAGTCAGAGACTGCGGACATGGTACAGGAAACAGTCAGAGACTGCATACATAGCCCAAGAGACTGTTAGAAACTGCATACATGGCTCAAGAGGATAAGGACCTAGTGGGGAACCCCTGATCTGATCCCTGATTCCAGGGGGGGCAATTGCCCCCCCCCTTGTCCCTACCTGCGGACGCCCATGGGGACAGTGGTTCAGTGTGGGGGAGAGTACCCGAGCAGAGAGCCCCCAGGAGAGAGTTGGGGGGTTAGAGAGAGAGAGACCCGTGCTCATAAGGGAAAGAGATGGAGAACAGCACCCATGAGGAGCAGAAGAATGTCGCTGACTTCTACCAGAATGTAAAGTCATCAGACATTGGGGTTCACCCTGAAGACACCAACTGCTGGAGAATGTCACTGATGGACCTTTATTCACATGGACACTACCTTTGCAGGTACCCCAGGGAAGCATATAGTCTGACTTGGGGTTAGGGATGTAGGTAAGGATTACATTGAGGGAAAAAAGTATTTGATCCCCTGCTAATTTTGTATGTTTGCCCACTGACAAAGAAATGACCAGTCTATAATTTTAATGGTAGGTTTATTTTAACAGTGAGAGACAAAATAACAGCAAAAATATCCAGAAAAACGCATTTAACCGCTTGCCGACGGCTGATCGGCAATTGACGGCGACAATGTGGCTCTGTAACGCGAATCGCCGTCATACGACGGCGGCCGCGATACAGAGCCACTGTGAGCGCGCGCCGCCGGAGGCGCGCGCGCGCGCTCACTGTGTCCGGGGGGGTCCAGGGAGCGGGTGCGGCGGCTTCGATTGGCGCCGGCCACCCGCGATGCCCCCCCCCGGAGCGAATGAGCGGAGGTCCGTGTATGTAAACACGGACCTCCGCTCTGTGTGAGGCTGTGACCACTTCCTTTCCCCAGCTAGGCAAGTCCCCCTACAGTAAGAACACGCCCAGGGAACACAGTTAACCCTTAGAGCGCCCCCTGCAGGTTAACCCCTTCACTGCCAATGGCATTTACACAGTAATCAGTGCATTTTTATAGCACTGATCGCTGTATAAATGCCTATGGTCCCAAAAAAGTGTCAAAACATTCCGACATGTCCGCCCCAATATCGCAGTACCGCTAAAAATCGCAGATCGCCGCCATTTTTAGTAAAAAATAAAAAAAAAAATAAAAACCCCAAAAATGAATTCTCATCATCCGTAAATGCGACCACTTTTGCGCAAACCAATCAAACGCCGATTGCGATTTTTTTTATCGCAAATATGAGGAAGAATATAAATCGGCCAAAAATGGTGAAAAAAAATGTTTTTTTATATTTTTTTTTTGGATTTGTATTTTAGCAAAAAGTAAGAAATTTGGGTTTTTTTGCAAAATTGTCGCTCTTCTTTTGTTTATAGCGGCGATCAGAAATGACGCAGAGGTGATCAAATACCACCAAAAGAAAGCTCTGTTTGTGGGAAAAAAAGGACGCAAATTTCGTTTGGGTGCAACGTTGCACGACCGCGCAATTGTCAGTTAAAGCAACGCAGCGCCGAATCGCAAAAAGTGCACCGGTCCTAAAGCTGGAAATCCTTCCGGGGCTGAAGTGGTTAAAAAGGTTATGAATTGATTTGCATTTTAATGAGTGAAATAAGTATTTGATCCCCTATCAATCAGCAAGATTTCTGGCTCCCAGGTGTCTTCTATACATGTAACGAGCTGAGATTAGGAGCACTCTCTTAAAGGGAGTGCTCCTAATCTCAGCTTGCTACCTGTCCACAAAAGCTACCTGTCCACAAAAGCAATCAATCAATCAATCACATTCCAATCTCTCCATCACGCCAAGAGCTGTCCAAGTATGTCAGACAAGATTTTAGACCTACACAAGGCTGGAATGGGCTACAAGACCATTGTCAAGCAGCTTGGTGAGGGAGTGACAGCAGTTGGTGCGATTATTTGCAAATGGAAGAAACACAAAATATTTGTCAATCTCCCTCAGTCTGGGGCCCTATGCAAGATCTCACCTCGTGGAGTTTCAATGATCATGAGAATGGTGAGGAATCAGCCCAGAGCTACACAGGAGAATCTTGTCAATGATCTTGAGGTGGTCATCAAGAAAACAATTGGTAACACTCTACGCTGATGACGGACTGAAATACTGCAGCACCCGCAAGGTCCCCCTGCTCAAGAAAGCACATGTACAGCCTGTCTGAAGTTTGCTAATCAGAATGATTCAGAGGAGAACTGGGTGAAAGTGTTGTGGTCAGATGAGAGCTCTTTGGCATCAACTTAACTTGCCGTGTTTGGAGGAGGAGTAATGCTACCTATGACCCTAGGAACACCATCCCCACCGTCAAACATGAAGGTGGAAACATTATGCTTTGGGGGTGTTTTGCTACTAAGGGGACAAGACAACTTCACTGCATCAAAGAAACTATGGATGGGGCCATGTACCATCAAATGTTGGATGAGAACCTCCTTCTCTCAGCCAGGGCATTGAAAATGGGTAGTGAATGGGTATTCCAGCATGACAATGATCCAAAACACACGGCCAAGGCAACAAAGGAGTGGCTCAAGAAAAAACACATTAAGGCCTGGAGTGGCCTAGCCAGTCTCCAGACCTTAATCCCATAGAAAATATGTGGAGGGAGCTGAAGGTTGGAGTTATCAAACGTCAACCTTGAAAACTTAATGACTTGTAGAGGATCTGCAAAGAGGAGTGGGAAAAAATCCCTCCTGAGATGTGTGCAAACTTGGTGGCCAACTACAAGAAACGTCTGACCTCTCTTATTGCCAACAAGGGTTTTGCCACCAAGTACCAAGTCATGTTTTGCGAAGGGGTCAAATACTTTTTTCACTCATTAAAATGCAAATCAATTTATAACTGTTAAAATAAGCCTGCCATTACAATTATAGACTGATCATTTCTTTGTCAGTGGGCAAACATACAAAATCAGCAGGGGATTTTTCCCCTCACTGTATGTCTCTGAATGTTGGAATTTGTAACACCTTTTCAAGTGGGCTCGGTTCACACTGGGACGACTTGCGCTCCGACTTGTGTCGCCCCAAGTTGCCCCAAGTCGCTTGACATCTTAAATCCCATTGAAACGAATGAATGAATGAGAGCCGTCTTAATGTACACTACTGAAGTCGCTCCATCTTCAGGAAAGGTACTACTTCAAGGCAACTTCTATCCGACTTGTGCCCATAGAATTCAATGGAAGTCCCTTCCATGTCGGATAGATCCCCCATCTATATTGAAGTGACTTACAGTTAAAAGAAAATAATTTACACAGTTACCCCCCTCCGAATTATCCAGGCAACCCCCTCCCTTCCTTCTCGCAGGCCAAGTCGCCTGGCATGGAGTCGCGCTGTAAGTCGCGCTGAAATCACCTTGAAGTCGCGTTGTAAGTCGCCTAGCAAAGTCACACTGAAGTCAGATCGCCCCTGTGTGAACGCAGCCATAAAGTTTTAAAGAACAACAGTTAATCAGGCACTGATCACAGAGACCTTTATGAAACAGGAGGACTTGTGGGGTTATTGCAACACTTAGCAGCCAAGGTTAACTATTAGGGAAAAGAACAAGACAATGTAGTAATGAAATCCTATAAAACAACATATTACAGCACACACATACAAAAATGACATTTACTCCTGCAAGGCTAATTAAAAGCATCTAAACATATAAAACAAATATGCAAAAATAAGGGGATTTGGTCACACATTATGGCCATAAAGTGCTTAACCACCTAACATCCGCGCCATAGCCAAATAACGGCTACAGCGCGGCTCTAAAATGCCAGGAGGACGTCTATAGACGTCCTCCCATTTGGCTCATGCTGGGCATGCTCCCGCGGGCGCGAGCGGCGTGCGCACGTGCCACCGCACGCTGTGGAAGCGTGCCCGTGGGTCGGGCGGACCCGATGTCCGCCGGAGACCCGCAATCTCCTTCCAGAGAGCCAGAACGGGGAACCGCCAATGTAAACACGGCGGTTCCCCGTTCTGTCAGGGGGGGCATGACAGATCTACTGATACCTGTACTCTGGATCAGTTAGATCTCTGGTGCCCCTGCCAACCCTGCCCCCTCACAGTTAGAACACACCCAGGGAACATAGTTAACCCCTTCACTGCCCCCTGCAGGTTAACCCCTTCACTGCCAATGACATTTATACAGTAATCAGTGGACATTTACATTTCTGATCGCTGTATAAATGTCATTGGTCCCAAAAAAGTGTCAAAAATGTCCGACATGTCCGCCCCGATATCGCGGTACCGATAAAAATCGCAGATCTAATACACCTGGCATCAAATATTAAGTAATTCCATCTATGATGCAAGCAGCGCTAAAAAGAAGATATTTAACCACTTGCCGACAGCCGATCGGCATCTGACGGCGGCAAAGTGGCTCGTTCCCGCAAAACGCCGTCATACGACGGCGGCTGCGGGAACGTGTATAGTGAGCGCACGCGCCGCCGGAGGCTCGCCCGCGCGCTCACTGTGTCCAGGGGGGGCCAGGGAGCGGGTACAGCGGCTTCGATTGCCGCCGGCCACCCGCGATGCCCCCCCGGAGCGAATGAGCGGAGGTCCGTGTATGTAAACACGGACCTCCGCTATGTGTGAGGGGGAAGGGCTGTGATCACAGCCTTCCTTTACGTGAAGGCTGTGACCACTTCCCTTCCCCTGCTAGGGCAGTCCCCCTACAGTTAGAACACGCCCAGGGAACACAGTTAACCCTTAGAGCGCCCCCTGCAGGTTAACCCCTTCACTGCCAATGGCATTTACACAGTAATCACTGCATTTTTATAGCACTGATCGCTGTATAAATGCCAATGGTCCCAAAAAAATGTCAAAACGTTCGGACATGTCCGCTGCAATATCGCAGTACCGCAAAAAAAACGCAGATCGCCGCCATTTTTAGTAAAAGATAAAAAAAAATTAAAAACCCCAAAAATGAATTCTCATCATCCGTAAACGCGACCACTTTTGCGCAAACCAATCAATAAACACCGATTGCGATTTTTTTAATCGCAAATATGAGGAAGAATATAAATCGGCCAAAAACGGTGAAAAAAAATGTTTTTTTATATTTTTTTTTTGGATTTGTATTTTAGGAAAAAGTAAGAAATTTGGGTTTTTTTGCAAAATTGTCGCTCTTCTTTTGTTTATAGCGGCGATCAGAAATGACGCAGCGGTGATCAAATACCACCAAAAGAAAGCTCTGTTTGTGGGAAAAAAAGGACGCAAATTTTGTTTGGGTACAACGTCGCACGACCGCGCAATTGTCAGTTAAAGCGACGCAGCGCCGAATCGCAAAAAGGGCTCCGGTCCTAAAGCTGGAAATCCTTCCGGGGCTGAAGTGGTTAAACTGACACAGTTCATATAAATCTGGATAAAGTCCAATTTGCAATGAGAAAGTCTGAAGACAGAGTCCTGCTTCCGTCGCCACACCACGTGTAAAAGCGGGGGATAGGATCCCCCTTAGGTGATACACTCACCAAACAGTAAAATGACATGCACCTTTGCATTAACCGGGGTGCCCCCTCAGGGAGATCTTGCTCACATAAATGTTCCTCTTACTTCCGGTGTGTTGCACTCGCCGCTTCAGTAAACACTGGGGATTACCTTAAATAAAAGTGCTCCACATAGTGCAAATCTGACTGATTGTTTATTGAAGGTAAAAAGTAGTCACACACCCCCCCTTACAGATGTCCACTCACTTGGTAACATATAAAATCAAGCATGAAAAAACCAGGTACCGGCCTCTGACCAGCCTTGTCTCACCGCTCTGATGTGTTCGTGCGGCGTTCCCGGGTACGAAGCGGTGCTTGGTCGGCACAGACTGCTGTGTAGTCACGCCCAGGGCGTTTATTTGAGCAAGATCTCCCTGAGGGGGCACCCCGGTTAATGCAAAGGTGCATGTCATTTTACTGTTTGGTGAGTGTATCACCTAAGGGGGATCCTATCCCCCGCTTTTACACGTGGTGTGGTGACGGAAGCAGGACTCTGTCTTCAGACTTTCTCATTGCAAATTGGACTTTATCCAGATTTATATGAACTGTGTCAGTTTAAATATCTTCTTTTTAGCGCTGCTTGCATCATAGATGGAATTACTTAATATTTGATGCCAGGTGTGTTATGTCTTATGTTTTAAAGCAGCTGCTTTTATAAGATACCTAGTTTAGTAAGGTTTACATGTCCTAAGCGCTGATAGTGGCACATGTAGTTTTGAGGTAATCATTAAGTGTCATTTTATTTGAAAAATCGCAGATCGCCGCAATTATCAGTAAAAAAAAAATAAATAATAAAAACGCCATAAATCAATGTCCATAGTTTGTAGGCGCTATAACTTTTGCGCAACCCAATCAATAAACGCTGATTGAGATATTTTTACCAAAAATATGTAGAAGAATATATATCGGCCAAAACTGATGAATAAATTTGTTTTTTTATTTTTTATTTTTGGATATTTATTATAGCAAAATGTAAAAAATATTGTTTTTTTTTTCAAAAGTGTCGCTCTTTTTTTGTTTATAGAGGCGATCAGAAATGACGCAGAGGGGATCAAATACCACCAAAAGAAAGCTCTATTTGTGGGAAAAAAAGGATGCCAATTTTGTTTGGGTACAACGTCGCACGACCACGCAATTGTCATTCAAAGAGCGACAGCACTGAAAACTGAAAATTGGTCCGGGCAGGAGGGGGGTTTAAGTGCTCAGTAAGGAAGTGGTTAAGCCCACTACTGTGTCAAAGTACCCCACCCATTGTCAGTGGGTCCTACTAATAATATAATAAAACAAATAAACTATTGACACCGTCCACTGCCCTACTGACACTGTCCAAACCCCCCCCCCCCCCCCCATCTCGTTGTAAAATAAAAAAATTATACAAAAATGAATTTTAAAAAATAAAGCTGTGAAAAAAATAATAATAAAATAAACACATTCTGACACTGTCCATTTTGCCCATGAGTGGGGCCCACTTTTTATCTTGCACACTGGCCCACTCATTTCATGATACGCCCATGGCACACATACAAAAATGACATTTACTTCTGCAAGGCTAATTAAAAGCATCTAAACATATAAACCAAATATGCAACAATATACCTCTAATCAGTGTCCACCTGTGCTGTAGGAAGAGTCCTTTAGTTCTCCCATAAAGAGGAGTGTATGCTCCCATGGATTAGAGCAGTGGCGTAGCGTGGGTTGCTACGCCACTGCGTAGGGAAAGGCAAAAATTTGCGCCCTCTAACCTGCAAACTCTTAGCACTCCCTGGGTCCCTTCCCTTCCTACAATAGTACTGACCGCCCTGATTCCTACACTGACCACTACACTAACCTACCTGATTCCTACACTATCCACTACACTGACCTACCTGTCCACTACAGTGATCTACCTGATTCCTAAACTCACCTACATGATTCCTAGACTGACCACAATGCTGACCTCTACACTAACCTACCTGATTCCTACACTGACCACTACACTAACCTCTACACTGACCTACATGATTCCTACACTGACCACTATACGGACCTACCTGTCCACTACACTGACCCTTATACTGGCCTACCTGATTCCTATACTGACCACTACCCTACCTGATTCCTACACTTACCTACCTGTCCACTACATTGCTCTACCTGATTCCTAGATTGACCACTACACTAACCTCTACACTGACCTACATGATTCCTACACTGACCACTACACTGACCTACCTGTCCACTGCACTGACCTACCTGTTTCCTATGCTGACCACTACACTGACCACTACATTGACCTACATGTCCACTACACTGACCATTACACACTGTCCACTACATTGAACATTACACTGTCCACTACACTACCCTGACCCCTCCACTGTGCACTAAACTGTCCACTACACTACTAACTGCAATACCCACTACACTACACTGACCACTACAATACCCACTACACACCACTGACCATTATAATACCCACCACACTACACTGTCTGCTACACTGACCATTATAATACCCACTACACTGTCCACTACAATACACTGCCCACTACAATACCCACTACACTACACTGTCCACTACACTGACCACTACACTACCCACTACATTACACTGTCCTCTACAATACCCACTACACTGTCCACTACACACCACTACACTACCCACTACACTACACTGTCCACTACAATACCCACTACACACCACTGAACTACAGACTACACTACAATACCAACTACACTGTCCACTACAATACCCACTACACACCACTGAACTACAGACTACACTACAATACCCACTACACTGTCCACTACAATACCCACTACACACCACTGAACTACAGACTACATTACCCACTACAATACACTGTCCACTACACTACCCACTACACTGTCCACTACAATACCCACTACATTACACTGTCCACTACACTACCCACTACAATGTCCACTACACTACCAACTACACTGTCCACTACACTACCCATTACACACTACTACACTACCCACTACACACCACTACACTACCCACTACTCTACCCTGTCCACTACACACCACTACAATACCCACTACACTACACTGTCCACGACAATACCCACTACACTACACTGACCATTACAATACGCACTACACTACACTGACCACTACAATACTCACTACACTACACTGTCCACTACACTACCCACTAAACTGTCCACAACACTGTCCACTACACACTACACTACCCACTACAAGCCTATGGGCATGGAGGGGTTACCAACATCTGGAAGCCTCACTGGTGGTGCATGGAAGGTGCCATGCTTGGGAGGATGGAAACCTGGTCTGGAGGTGTAGCACTAGGACCCGATGGCTGCAGGCTAAGGGCAGAGACGCGGTCGTCACCGTGTGCAAAAGATGGTGGTACCGCAGGCTGCAGGAGGACGTGGGGCTGGCCTAAGCCAAGCTGGAGGTCTGAGGGCTCCGCCATATGGAGCCTTGCCCATGGAAAGGGGGGAGCCATGGACCAGGGGAGCCAAGCTGACCCGAAGGTGTCCGGCGCACTACAATGATGTCAGTACCGAGCTGGAGGTGGAAGAGGAAAGCCGCACATGACCCCATTGGGCCAATCACAGGGGCAGCCTGAAACTGAACATGGCAGCTGGAGTGCAGGCCGCGGGGAAACAGGAAATAGAAAGTTTTGGGGACAGAGCTGGAATTTCGCCCTCCTAAATGTTGCGGTCCACTCCGCACCCCGCACGCTACGCCACTGGTTTAGAGATTGGATCTTTCATGCTATGGTTAGTGTAGAACCCACTGACAATGGGGTACTTTGACGCAGTAGTGGGCTTGAGCACTTTATGGCCATAATGTGTGACCTAATGCCCATATTTTTGCATATTTGCTTTATATGTTTAGATGCTTTTAATTAGTCTTGCAGGAGTAAATGTAATTTTTGTATGTGTGCGCTGTAATATGTTGTTTTGTTTGCAGTGGTCTTACAGCAGCACCATGTATTGTTAGGGTGTTCCCCCAAATATTTGTTTGTATGAAATCCTGTAAGGCGCTTGTGTGCAGGAGACTGGAAATCTAGCAAGAGAAGACAATCTGCCTTTACTGGAAACAGAGCTCAATCCTGGGATCGGGCCTCTTAAGTCACCACTGGTCCAGTCCTGTCACGTGACTTGACAAAGCGGAGATGCGAAACATGTTGTCACGATGCTGTGACCACATTTGTGACGTTTGCGACTTGCTTTTCCTCTCAGCCGCATTGCTCACCAAGCCGCATCGACGGTCCTCAGCCTCAGCTTACACGCAATCCGATGAGTGACGTCATCTCTGGCTGCCAGCGCTACATGGCCATAACTCGGGCTCAGGTCGCTGAACTTCTTGGCACCAGCATTCCAGCCTAGTTGCCTGCTCCAATTCATCCTCAGCAGAGCTGCCCTTTGGGAGTCTTCCATCCAGGATCACCCACAACCGGTGTAAGGTTTTAGCAAGGCCCGGCGGACTGTGGAGTTACATATTGCCTGTACAAACCTCATGTAAGTTTTCAATCCCAATAAACAGTACATTTTTTGGACAATAAGGCCGGTCATGGTCTGTTTCATCTTGGTGAAGTTCAGGATTGAGAGCTATTTCCAGTAAAGGTCTTCTCTTGCCGGATTTCCAGTCTCCTACACACAAGCGCCTTGTAGGATTTTATTACTACAAATTAAAGTTTTGAAACCTTGTTCCGCCTCGTCTAAACTTGCTAAAAGGGGTATAATGCAAGTAACTGGCACATTTCTACAGTTTTGGGTCACTAGCATTATGGACTATGAAAAGACAGCACTTAAGAGCCATCCTGATGCAGTACAGCAAGTGGTTGCCATGGGCAACCAGTTAATGCAGCCTGTTCAGTAGTGTGTACCTGTTATAGATGGATTGCCTCTAGCAGCAAGGGAGATGTTGTCTGCACTTCTTATGGCAGCTGGCTGCCTCCCAAAGCAACTGGAGTGGATTTGCACCACAGAGGTTCCCATCCTGTACAGGGGTATGTAAGTTTAAGAGTCAAGTCAAGTGCATGTGTGGAGCCTGCACTCGATGCACCGCAGGGCCCACTCTGCTTCTGGGGAATGGTAGTGGAAAATGCTGGACAGGTGGTTGTGGACAAGGCTCAGCATGTCCCCCCTGAAATGCAAATTACAATGTAAGGATATACATTTACTCGGGGGCCCGAAAGTTAACTGGAGTTATGTTGTAAATGTATATGGTGTATGTTCATCTCTAGGAGTAAAGGCCTGGCTTAACATTGACTATTCTCCCATGGCGGCCTCAGCCTTGTCCCAGAGCACTGATGCAAACAGCACAAGAATAAAGGTACCCCATATGTGTAGTAGAGTGATCCTGTTGCAGGTGCCTAGCATAGCCCAGAAGAACCCACCGTGGGGTAGGCCACAAATGTGACCCATACTTAGCACCCAACGAGGAGGGGGGTATTAACGGAAACAGCACAAGGTGCCCCATATGTGTAGTAGAGTGATCCTTTTGCAGGTGGGTGCCTAGCATGACCCAGAAGAACCCACCATTGGGTAAGCCTCCAATGCAACCTACATTTGGCACCCAAAGAGGAGGGGGAACATGGAGGGAGTGTAATCTGCCTACCTACCCTACAAGCATATACTTCCTAAACCAATCTTTCTAAATATTTTTCCCTACAAAGTTACAGTGTTGCAATCTTGGGGAATGGAATACTAAATAAACACCACCTACTGCCTGTAGCAGACTGCTAAGAATCGCACCAATCTCCTCAAGAAACTGTCAAGTGATGGAACGCTCCAGCATCTACCAAGCATTAAAATATGAGCAATGGTACGCCAAGCGTGCAGCAATTTCACATAAAAAATTGCTTATATAACTATTGACTCACCTGTCATTGATTTCATTGTCCTTTATACTATGCAGCTACTTAACCACTTCAAGACCAAGCCTGTTTTTTGGGTTCGGTGGTTACGAGTTAAAACCAGTTTTTGTTTTGCTATAAAATTACTTAGAACCCCCAAACATTATATATTTTTTTCTAACACCCTAGAGAATAAAATGGCGGCCATTGCAAAACTTTGTCACACCGTATTGCGCAGCAGTCTTCCAAGCGTGCTTTTTTTTTTAATAAATTCATTTTTTTTTGTTAAAAAATAAGAAAACAGTAAAGTTAGGCCAATTTTTTTCCATATTGAGAAAGATAATGTTACGCCGAGTAAACTGATACCCAACATGTCATGCTTCAAAATTGCGTCCGCTCGCGGAATGGCGACAAACTTTGCAACTTAAAAATCTCCATTGGCGACATTTAAAAAATTCTACAGGTTAGCAGTTTTGCGTTACAGAGGAGGTCTAGTGCTAAAATGATTGCTCTCGCTCTAACGATCGCGGCGATACCTCACATGTGTGGTTTGAACACCGTTTTCATATGTGGGCGGGACTTACGTATGCGTTCGCTTCTGCACCTGAGCTCGGCGGGACGGAGTGCTTTAAATTTTTTTTTTTTTATTATTTATTTTGCTTTTTACTTTTTATTTTTACACTGTTCTTTTTTTTAAAAAAATTTTTTTATCACTTTTATTCCTATTAAAAGAAATGTAAACATTCCTTGTAATAGAAAAAAGCATGACAGGTCCTCTTAAATATGAGATCCGGGGTCAAAAAAACCTCACATCTCACATTTACACTACAATGCAAAAAAAAAAAAAAATCTGAAAAAAATGACAGCCCAAAAAAAAAAAAAGGGCCCTTTAAGACCATTGGGCGGACGTGACTACTGACGTCATTTCCGCCCCGCCGTGTTATGGAGCCGAGTGAGCGGCTTCAGTCGCTCAGTTGGCTCACGGACACTGGGGGGGAGGGATCGGATCATCTCCGCCGCTACCGGCGGGTCCGGTAAGTGGCGGAGATGACGGGAAAGCGGCGGGGGTTCACCGAATCCGCAGCTAAGACCACTTTTATCATGTGCAGAATCGCCTGAAGAAAAAAACGGTATCTGAATGGTGCCTGCACCATTCAGATATCACCACTCAAATCCAGGGACGTCATATGACGTCCGGCGGTACGGAAGTGGTTAAGCCTGAAAAGCAAGACCACATTTTCTAAGCACACCAATATCATTAAATGCAATGCTTTCATGGCAGATTTTTGGCAGTACCAAATCCAAGATATGAATTTATAAACAACTATGATGAGTTACATTACTGGCATATACAAGTGTCATTGCATTACCCAATCAGGGTACCTCAGCATTTGGGCATTGCAATAACACTGCCAAACTACTTATTAGTAGGTAAATGGTAAAGTTAAAGGTAAATGAGAAGTACTGCAAACAAATATTTCATATTTTAAGCTTTGAGTTCCTTTTTCACGTTTTCTCTTTACCTTCTGTTGAAAGAGCTTGTTGTAAACGGAGCTCAGTAGCTCAAACTAAAATTGAAACACACAGGTGAATGAATCAAAGCAGAGACTCCTCACTAAGCACAAGAAAAATGCCTAGAAGGGAAGGACCGGTGTTGTCACTTTTGCTCTGGGAATCTGTTGTCATATAAATAATAAAGATAGACAGTGAAGAAACATAATTATGGCTTGCTGTAAAATGGCTACTGGGGCTGTTATTTTTAACATTGTCCCACCCACCGTTCTAAACATCAAAGCTTTCAAGTTCAAGATAGAAACCCCCCCTGCACACAGTTAAACACATCAGCCATTTAGAGAGGTCTACAACCTACATATGTTTGTGGGTGAGCTGAGTATTGGAGTTTGTACCAAGGCCCCTGTGGTTTTTAGTTAGCCGCACTCCAATATCTATCATCCTTCTCACAGGCGATTATTTATTGTTTATGACCTCCGGCAATTGCAAATCCATAATTTATTCACTATAAACCGGTTTGCTCTTCGTACTGGTCAGCTGTTCCAAATCGGTCTTATTTGTATGGAGTCTAATTCTTGTACCTCCCGATATGGCCTCCAGAACTGGCAGCTGTGTTTGTTTTCTGCCAATAATGTACCACAACCACTTAGCTCACGCTGACTCCTAAAACCATCCTTCGTTGACATCAAAGAAAGAAATTATCTCTGTCAATGTCTTACTTATGAGATGACTTACTTTAAAGCTTGCTTTCCAAACATCTTCATCTCTCGGATCTGATCCACCCAGGGGGGGTCAGGATTTGGCATATTGGATTGTTGAAGGCTACCTGAGAGGTTAAAGGTTTTGTCATAGGGGCCTGTGTCTTGTCATGTAATCTTGTTAGGGGTGGCAGAAGCGTTTCCTGGACAGTGATGAGGAAAAGCCGTGGACATCTGCCTAGAGGTTATGTCGGGATTTGAGTACCTCATGGTGTTTTGAATGCCTTAAAGTGGAAATCTGATTAGAAGACAAGAAGCCAATTAATTATTAGAGAGGATAGTAAAATTGTATACATTTTTTTTGGAAAACCCTAACAAAAAAGCCAATGTACATATGTATGTTTATAGTTTGCATGTAGATTGATAGACAGACCCCTATCATATAAATGAGTAAGGAGGAAAATGCATACGTAGAATTACAGTGCAATATTTTATTTAATTAATTTGGCTTTAGCAAATATCTTTGTTCTTTAGTTTTGTTTCACCCTTTTAGGCCACCTATCTTGTGCTCCTACCCCAATCGATTGGCTTGCCTTCCACACATCTTTACCTCTGGGATACTTTCCATTGTATTACATGAACACGGTCTAAAGTAGAGGACCAAGTAAAACTGTCAGTCTACTCTGCTAGTACTTCTGTGCTCCTACCCCAATCAATTGGCTTGCCTTCCACACATCTGGGATGCTTTCCATTGTATTACATGAACACGGTCTAGAGTAGAAGACCAAGTAAAACTGTCAGTCTACTCTGCTAGTACTTCTGTGCTCCTACCCCAATCAATTGGCTTGCCTTCCACACATCTTTACCTCTGGGATGCTTTCCATTGTATTACATGAACATGGTCTAGAGTAGAAGACCAAGTAAGACTGTCTGTCTACTCTGCTAGTACTTTGAACTTTAAAATGGACAATCTGTGCAGGGACAGCAAAAATACGGACCCTGATGGATTTCTCTGATAGGACCAGAAACCACCAGAAAAGTGGTTACTGAAAGTCAGAAACGCGAAGTGTGTATATCTATGTGCTGACACTGGTAGCCCTATTGCCATAGGCCATGGTCTTTGTTGTCTAGGCAGCAATCTTGTCCTTCAAGAAGATTTTTTTGCTGGAGTGACAAACGTTGTTGCAGATTTCTACCTTTTGTTATTCTGAAGAAATCACTGTGTGTTTGTCTGTGTCTCTGTACTGAGTGAGTCTAATGGGAGTGGTTTCATAATTATCTGTCAGGTGTGCACCTGCTGGGCACTAATGAGGAAATCTGCTGGGCCTACATCCTTTATGTTCCTATTAAAAGTATCTCTCTAAAAATAACATTTTTGTTGCAGAGGATGCCTAAATTCTACTTGTATCTTAGGCAGACTTCTGGGGAAATTGGTGAGCCAAATCACACAAGCAGGTAATGATGTTTCTGGTGTACAGAACAACTCCAGATAGCCATGCATTCTCAGAAAATTACATTGGCTGCAGATTGAAAAGGAAAGATATTTTTTTAATAACATGCAATTACAATATGATTAGTGTCACAATTATATGAGCTGTATTATTTTTTCTGTATTTGCTATTTTTTCCCCCACAAAAGTGGAGTTACCCTTTAACAGACAGGGTTGGATTTCTGGCCAAGGGCAGGTTGAATGCCATGGTGGTACACAGCCCCAACTCATCATTTGCTGGCTGCCAGTGACAAAATCTTGCTGGCCACTAATCTTACTTGTCTTTACTGTTGCTCTCCTTGCACATTGTGTGCATCTTGTAATGAAATTTTGTACTGTGTACTACAGTTTACCCACTTTGGGTCCGTTAAGCCAAATTGCTATCCAAGCAGAATGTCAATTTGTGGATCTTGATGTACTGACCCAGAATGGACAAAGGGTTTCTTCCAGTCTCTTTGTCCCATGGCTATCACTTACCATATGCCTGGTTAGTTTAGTACCATGGCTCCCTAAGGGTTTACCAGGGATTCGGTAAACCTGAATCCTGATGAAGTCTATAAGGTGATGGTGGTGAATCATGTTGTTAAATTCTGGCCATTTTATAGGACTAAAAGGCAAACTGTGTCAAAAAAGCAATGGGAAGCTGGGCACCACCAAAGCAGACATGGACAGAGAGAGGGTCTTCAAAAGCAACATTGAAAATGCACAAATTCTCTAAAGTGGTTGTCAACTCGTGATACCACTTTAAACTACAGGTAAGCCAATAATAAGGCTTACCTGTAGGCGCCCTGCATATCTCCCAAACCTGCATGGTTCAGGAGATATACAGGGTATGAGATGTGCCGATGTAATTTCGACACATGCCCAGTGAAGAAATGGCCTCCATGCCCTTTCTTCACTGTGATCGTGCCGTGACTGGCGGCTCCCGCGTGCATGTGCTGAATTTTAGTTACAGATTTCAAGCCTTAAAAATTTACCAAGGAAGCACAACCTATCTGCTCATTAATCAAAGTACTGCTAAAGTACACAAGTTCATCTACTTCTTGTTGTCAATCTAAAGATCTGGGAACCCTTTTGCTTATCTGTAACACGAGGGGTATTTCTGAACACACTAACTGTAGGTCTCTTCTTACTGTTCATAACATACAGAAAGCTTCTGACATGCACACATTTAAATTTACCTGGTGATATACCCCTCTTCCCTAACCCTCTCCCTTACGGATTCCAAACCCCTTATGCCAACTCCAGCCCTCTGTACTCCTTCCTTGAGTTTCCTTTCCTTTCCCATGACTAAGCTCTGGGGGGGGGGGGGGGGGGTGAAATT
>BLSH010285223.1:153715-188616 GCA_018402905.1 Glandirana rugosa | reverse complement strand
CCCCCCCCCCCCCCCCCCCGAAATGCATTGGGAGCGTGGCCTGGTCTGAGTACAGGCTGAGGTTGCCACTCCATTCATTGCAGTAGGCCGCCATGGATGTGTGACTTTTAGGGGTCACCCTTCCTTTCTTGAACCTTGAGTTTCCTTTTTGTTAGAGTTTCTACAGCTTTTATGTTTCGTTCATTTTTATTATCCACTTCACCTCCGGAAGAGTTTCGCAGTTTAGGACCAGAGCACTTTTTGCGATTCAGCACTGCGTCGCTTTAACTGACAATTGCGCGGTCGTGCGACTTTGTACCCAAACAGAATTTGCGTCCTTTTTTTCCCACAAACAGAGCTTTCTTTTGGTGGTATTTGATCCCCTCTGCGTCATTTCTGATCACCGCTATAAACAAAAGAAGAGCGACGATTTTGCAAAAAAAAAACTAATTTTCTTACTTTTTGCTAAAATTCAAATCCAAAAAAAAAAATATAAAAAAACATTTTTTTTCACTGGTTTTGGCCGATTTATATTCTTCCTCATATTTGTGATTAAAAAAGATCGCAATCGGCGTTTATTGATTGGTTTGCGCAAAAGTGGCCGCGTTTACGGATGATGAGAATTCATTTCTGGGGTTTTTATCTTTTTTTTATTTTTTACTAGTAATGGCGGCAATCTGTGATTTTTAGCAGTACTGCGATATTGCAGCAGACATGTCGGACATTTTTGACACTTTTTTTTGGGACCAATGACATTTTATTCAGCGATCAGAAATTTAAATGTCCACTGATTACTGTATAAATGTCATTGACAGTGAAGGGGTTAACCTGCAGGGGGAGATCTAGGGGTTAACTGACGTTGGGGAGTGTTCTTACTGTGGGGGGGGGGGGGGGGTTGGGCTACCATGGGCATGAGAGATCTAACTGATCCCAGTGACAGGGATCAGTGGATCTCCCATGCCTGCACTGCCAGAATGGGGAACCGTCGTGTTTACATCGGCGGTTCCCCCTTCTTTGCTTGTGGCTGCTCATCGCGGCTCGAGGTCAGGACTCTGTTCAGGCCAGTCAAGTTCTTCCACCCAAACTCGCTTATCCAAGTCTTTATGGACCTTGCTTTGTGCACAGTCATGTTGGAAAAAGGAAGGGGCCATCAGCAAAGTGTTGCCACAAATTTGGGAGTCCAAAATGTCTTGGTATGCTGACACCTTAACAGTTCCCTTCACTGGAACTAAGGGGCCAAGCCCAACCCCTGAAAAACAACCCCACACCATAATCTCTCCTCCACCAAATGATTTGGACCAGTGCACAAAGCAAGGTCCATAAAGACGTGGATGAGTGAATTTGGCATGGAGGAACTGCATTGGAGTGTCCCAATACTTTTGGTAATATAGTGTATATGGGTAATAAGGCATCTAACAGGAGGTGGGAAGTGTTCCATGCCAGGGCTAATTCTGGTGTGGGTGTGATGTGGATATTATGGACTTTAGAGGCTATTTGAAAGATTTCTGTCCAGAAGCGTGAAATTTTAGCACAAGTCCAAAGCATATGAAACAGGGTACAGAGTTGACCTGCTAAAGATCATTCATAGACCATACAGGTACTGAAGGTCAGAAGGTGGCCATAGACACTTTGGGGTTGATTTACTAAAACATTAAAGTGCAACATCTGGTGCAGTTGTGCATAGAAAACAATTTTTGTCAAAGCTTAATTGACAAGCTGAAGTTAGAAGCGGATTGGTTGCCATGCACAGCTTCACCATTATTTGCACTCTCATGTTCTAGTAAATCATCCCCTTTGGTTCAAAACAGATGAAACAATTTTGTCCTATTTGTAGCCTAATGTAGTTGAGAGGATTGGCTGGTTTAATTAGTAAAGATCATAGATGATGATTGCCACCTAGATTTCAAAGCTTATCATTTTTGAAAGACAATAATCCAGTTTGGCTGTGATCCATGGTCCAAAATTTTCAAATGCAGCCCTCAAGTTCTTCATAAGACCTTTTGTCTGAAAAATGGCAGGGCCAGGCAACTGTCATCTGCTTTGTATGGGGTATCTTTATTAAAAGGGCTTCTTTGCAGCATGTGGGTACCAAATACTTGTACAAGACAAATTCCTGCCTTCAGCCAACAACATGGGAGGAGGTGACAAGGGAACTAGAGACCAGGAGGTCTTGGGAACGATTAGGTTGGTATCGTGAGACTAGGTTAGTGGCGTAGCTGGGGGCAGAGTTGTGGATGGCTTTGTAAGTTGTTGTTAGCATTTTGAATTGAATGTGTTGGGTGAGCGGTAGCCAATGGAGGGATTTACAAGGGGGATGGGTGGTGGTAGACACTGAATGGTTGGTAAGGTGGATGAGTCTGGCAGCAGCGTTCATGATGGACTAAAGGGGGGGATAGACGATGTATCCCCTTTCAGGACCCATGGACCCAAACAATGATCCGGGCCCCTGACTTGCACGTTTAGACTCATGAAGAGGCTCGTATATCTTGCATTACTTTAGGCCCTGGAAGTTTAACTTTTGCTTATACTTATGGGTCTTCACTGCTTGTCACTCTTTACCAGATATAGAAAAGGGTTTTTTTTTGGGACTTTAAATGAGACACACGGGTTATAAAAACATGCGTTTTTTATTGAGGCAATTCTCATCAAGGTAGTACCATAAACAATCCATACATCTCTTTATACATATATATTGGGCACATTGCCTCTACTATAAAATTTTACATATGAACTACAAACAAATACATATTTCACAGGAGCATGCACGTATTGGTAACTGTAATTAATAAGAATGTGTAAATATTTACAGTTACCAATACGTGCATGCTCCTGATGAGTGGATAAATAACTTCACGAAACGCGTAGAGCCGATATATGCCGTATGAATTATTACATAAGTTGTTCTATGCTGCAGAAATTGTCATATATGGAGCCAATTTTCATCATTTTGTGAAATATGTATTTGTTTGTAGTTCATATGTAAAATTTTATAGTAGAGGCAATGTGCCCAATATATATGTATAAAGAGATGTATGGATTGTTTACGGTACTACCTTGATGAGAATTGCCTCATAAAAAAAAAAACGCATGTTTTTATAACCTGTGTGTCTCATTTAAAACCAAAAAACCCCCCTTTTCTATATCACTCAACCCGGGATGGAAGCATATGGCCAATATGACCATTGCCTCATTTAAAGTCCCATTTTGACCCTTTCGATGCCACTCTTTACCAGATATTTAAGCCCCTGTGTGGGCATATTTGTCATTAGTTTCTTTTGAAGACCAATATAAATGATTGAATCATTGTTTATTGGTGATATATACAGCTGAGAGAGGGGGGGGCAGAAGCTTTGGAAAGCATACCCACCAAACCTACATAGGAGGAGTTCCTGGAATTTGTCATTGGATAGAATAAAAATGACTTAGAGTTGACTTTCTAAAGATCGTTCATAGACCATACAGGTGCTGACGTTCAGATGGTGGCCATATAGACAAAGACACTTTGGGGTTGATTTACTAAATCAGATGAGTGCAAAAACCAATCAGCTTCCAGGTTTTTCTTTTTTTGGCAAAGCTTAATTGAACAATCTGAAGTTAGAAATTGATTGGCACAGCTGCAGCAGATTTTGCACTCTCCAGGTTTAGTAAATCAACCCCTTTGATTCAAAACAAATTCAACAGAGGAAACAATTTTGACCTATTCGTAACCTACTGTAGTTGAGAGGATTGACTGGTTTAATTAGGAAAGATCATAGACGACGATTGTCACCTAGATTTCAAAGCTTATCATTTTTAAGACATTAATCCAGCTTGGCTGTGATCCATGGTCCAAAATTTTCAAATGCGTTCCTCCAGTTCTTCATAAGACCTTTTGTCTGAAAAACGGTAGGGCCAGGCAACTGTCATCTCCTGTGTATGGGGTATCTTTATTGAAAGGGCTTCTTTTGCAGCATGTGGGCACCAAATACTTGTACAAGACAAATACCTGCTTTCAGCCAACAATTAGGAGGGCATATTTGTACGATCAAGCTGCGCCCCAGAGAAGCGGCATAACCATCTCTGATGTGATCAGCCTGCCTCGCTGCCCCCAACTTGTGATCCCTTTGTGGATGTCTACCCCCAGGGCAGGAGTGTCTGGGAACCGACCAAGAGAAATCTCTAACTCATTAACATCCCAATTAAGAGGGGACAAAGCAGCAAGAAGAGAGAGAGTAGAAGAGCCAGAGAAAGGGAGAAAAGATAATTAAACGGAGCGCTGCAGATTATGTCCCATCATGAATGTCCTAATGCCACATCAATGGCAAGCGGGCTTATAACTGCTAATTCATTTGACATTAAAGGTTTCATTGTCATATCTCTTCCACTAACACCATAACAATATAGAAGGAAGAAAGAGCCAGGAGGGGTAATGCCAACCCGTAATGGGCTATGATACCCAACACTGCCGTAACCCTTCCTAGCCTGGTAATCAGACACACGCCTTGAGCCGCTATATATATGACTTATGTAACTTACAGGTCTATGCTTTATGAATTTCCGCTAAAAATTACTCTATGAAATGATCATTTATTCTGTTATTATATAAACAGGTGTACTACAAATATAGAAGTGACAGTAAACTTTATGTTTATTTGATCTTTCTTCCATCTTTGCTTTGTAAAGTAGAGTCTTTATATCTTCTAGTAAGTGGTACTGGTCTTGGACTTAAAGACCCTTTCATGGTTTTAATCAAAAGCCTAAATTTATAATTATCACATAAATTATTTACTTTGTTGCTTTTCTTTTAACCACTTAAGGACCGGGCCCATTTTTTACACTTGGCATTTACAAGTTAAAATCAGGGTATTTTTTTTTTTTTAGAAAATTGCTTAGAACCCCCAAACATTATATATATTTTTTCAGACACCCTAGAGAATAAAATGGCGGTTGTTGCAATACTTTATGTCACACTGTATTTGAGCAGCCGTCTTACAAACGCAATTTTTTTGGGAAAAAATACATTTTTTTAAATTAAAAAATGAGAAAAAAAGTAAAGTTAGCCTAATTTTTTTTACTGTGGGGTTTGAACACCGTTTACATATGCGGACGCGACTTACATATGCGTTCGCTTCTGCGCGCAAACTCAGAGGGACAGGGCACTTTACCTTTTTTTTTTCTTTTTTCTTTTACTTTTTATTTTTTCATTGTCCCTTTAACCTCCTTGACGGTATACCAGAGTGTAGCTCGGGGTGAGTTTTCACTGCAAATAGCGGTAACCCCGAGCCACACTCGGGATCGCATGGCTGGATCCAAGGCTGGGTTACTTACCTTGTCCCCTGGATCCAGTGACGTCCCCCGCTGTGTCTGTGGGCTGTGTCTTCCGCCCGATGCCTCTGTGTGCCGGGCTCTGTTCCCTGCGAGCGTCGCGTTGCACAGGGCGGAGCCTGGCGGGAAATTCAAATAGTGAAACACACAGTACACTGTGATCTGTAAGATTACATTACTGTATAAAATTATTTCACATCCCCTTTGTCCCTAGTGCTTTGCCCAGTGCCCTGCCTGCATTTTTATATTATAAATGTCATTCTTTCTGCCTGGAAACTTGAGAATGTACATAGCATAAAAAAGCGCTCCTTTACGTCAAAAGCGTTTTTTGATCAGCTAGAAAACAGTGATAGTAAATTAGAATCATTTGCAGAACTGAGTGATACTGATTTTGGGGAAATTTATCATCAGAAACTGAAAGTGACGACAGCGACAATTCTGCAACTCAGCAAATTTCAGTGTTTTTGGTTTGATTACATTATTGAATATATTTTATTACTATTATATTATTATTTTTGATAATTATAGTTATTATATATATTTTTTTCATATATATATATATATATATATATATATATATATATATATATATATATATATATATATATTATAATTTATGATTTCGTTATTTCAAACTTCATCATACCCGGGATGTCTACTAGACTCTAAGTGAGTTATTCCTAAGAATTACAGGCCTACAATATAAAACACCAAATTTCTATGTGAAAAAATGTACCGCTTTGAGACGCAAAAAATCTGACATAATCATAGCACCAGGGAGGTTAAAAAGAAAAAATTTTTTGAATCACTTTTATTCCTATTACAAGGAAGGTAATCATCCCTTGTAATAGAAAAAAAGCATGACATGACCTCTTTAATGTGAGATCTGGGCTCAAAAAAGATCTCAGATCTCACATTTACACTTAAATGCAATAAAAAAAAGTCTTTTTTTTTTTCAATAAAAAGAAAAATTTCCCCTTTAAGACCATTGGGCGGAAGTGATGTTTGACGTCGCTTCTGTCATCCAATGGTATGGAGCTGAGTGGGGGCCATCTTTTCCTCACTCGACTCCATGCCTCTCAGGGTAGAGGATCTGATCCTCTCCACCGCTACCTACGGTTCCAGGAAGCAGCGGAGACGACCAGGACGCGCCGGGAGGGGGTGAACCCACCACAGAGACCACTTTTATCTGAAAGCGGACCGCCCACCATTTTTAAAAATACCGGGGTTATGGCAGCCACAGTATCTGCTGCCATAAAAACGGTATTCAACGTCAAAATACCGACATATAACGACAGCGGGTGGTCCGGAAGTGGTTTAAAAAAACCCCACCATAAACAAGATTTCTACAAATCTCTGAAGTTGATCAATAATTTTATTGAGTTATCAATTTCCAAATGTGATCACAACAGCCTGGGACTTTTAAAACAACGGATTTGTCTTTTGAAAGTTCATTCAACAAGTAATGTAAAAGGTTGTTTATTTTTTTACTTTATCCAATATCGCCTGGGGAAGATCCCAGTTCTCTCTTAATTACAATGGATTAAAAAAAGTGGATTAAAAATCACGGATCTGGATCAACTGCAGGTATATGATAGTATGGGTTTTTTTTCCCTTGGTTCAACTAGATGGATTTTTTTCAACCTAACCATAACTATGTAAAGAAAAAAAAAAAAATTAAAAATAGCGTTAGCCATCAAATGATCAAAAGAGCGAATCTTGGAATAGTTTTGTGTGTCAAAGTAGCAAAATTAACTTTTAAGGCCTCATGCACACTGGACATTTTAAAAATGTTATAAAAACGTCAGTAGCTTTGCAGTGAGTTCCTCAGCTTTTTTCAGCATTTTGCACTTTTTGAGCGTTTTTGAGCAGCAGCTTTTTTTTTTCCCCCTCAATGGATCTGGTCTTGGGTTTTTTTTACAACTCAAATACACCCCGGCCAAAAACAGTTGATAACAGCCTACGCGATTTTATCAGCGTTTTGCATTGGTGTCAATGTGCGTTTTTCCGCGCTAGCTTTTAGCCTCATTTCTCTGTCTCTATTCAAAATCAATGGTTCCCCATGGGTGCCCATTGATTTGAATGGAAGTGGCACCAGAAATCGGAACATGATGATCCGACTTGCGGAGTAACTCGTGTGCTAAAATGAAAAAGAAAAAAAAAAATTGCGTAGGGTTTCCCCCCCAAGAGGTACCAGACCCTTCGGTCTGGTATAGATTTTAAGGGGAACCCCCACACTGAAAAAAATGGTGTAGGGTCCCCCCCAAGGAAAGGAGGTGGGGACGAGCAAGCACCCCCCCTCCTGGACCATACTAGGCTGCATGCCTTCAACATTGGGCCCTGCCCTCCCACCCCAAAGCACCTTGTCCCCATGTTGATGAGGACAAGGGCCTCTTCCAAACAACCCTTGCCAGTGGTTGTCGGGGTCTGCGGGTGGGGGCTTATCGGAATCTGGAAGCCCCCTTTAACAATCCTGGCCCCCCGCTGTATGTGAAGGAGTATGGGGTACGTTGTACCCCTCCTCATTCACCTGGAAAAAAGTGTAAAAAAAAAAAAAGCACACTACACAGGTTTTTAAAATAATTTATTAAGTCAGCCCTGCCATTTTCTCCCTCTCCGGCGTTTTCTTTCTTCTGCTCTTTTGCGGGGTCTTCTTTCTTCTGAGGGGTCTTCCATCTTCTGCTCGATCTTCTGCCTTCTGCTCTTTTGCCACTGTCTTCTCCCTCTATTTTTCTTTCCATGTTGACACGACGCGATCTCCCGCACAAATGGTGTCTCCGTGCTCTGCATTGACTTATATTGGCATGGGGCGGGGCCACCTGGTGACGTCATCCGGAGGCCCCCTTATGACGTCACCGCCCGAGGCATGATAGGGTGGTGACGTCATAAAGGGCGGGGCCTCCAGATGATATCAGCGGGTGGCCCCACCCAGGGCTGGATTAACATAGGGGTTATTGGAGCTGCAGCTCCAGGCCCCTTCCTTAAGATGCTGCCCAGCCCTGGTCTGTGTGCAGTGTACACATGATTGATATGTAAATTGCGGCGGCATTGATATGTCAATTTTTCTCTCACCCCTCTCTCTCTCACCCCCACCCCCCTCTCTCTCACCCCCTCTCTATTTAATTTGTTTAACAAAAATTGTTTTGCCCTGGCCCCACCCCATGCCAATATAAGTCAATTCAGAGCGCGGAGACACCATCTGTGCGGGAGATCACATCGTGTCAACATGGAAGAAAAAACAGAGGGAGAAGACAGCGGCAAAAGAACAGAAGACAGAAGATCGAGCAGAAGATAGAAGACCCCTCAGAATAAGGAAGACTCCGCAAAAGAGCAGAAGAAAGAAGACTCTGGAGAGGGAGAAGATGCCGGAGAAGGAGAGGAGCCAGAGAGGGAGAAGGCGCCAGAGCTGATTTAATAAAATATTTTAAAAACCTGTGTAGGTTTTTTTTTTTGCGTTTGAGCGTTTTTATGGCTGAAAAACGTCTCTCAGAACCCTCTGGTCTTGGGTTTTTTTTACAGCTCAAAAACGCCCCAGCCAAAAACAGCTGATAACAGCCTATGTGTGCATGGAGACATATGATAACATGATGGAGGGTTTATTGACTGTAGAAAAAAACATCTGCAGCTAAAAACAGCAGCTGTAAAAGCGTCCAAAAACATCCTATGTGCATGAGGCCTTAAAGGGAAAGTCATTACTATCAATATAAGAGGGGAGATATTTCTGTAATTTAGCAAAACAGTTAAACGTAACAGGTTTAGGATTGATATAAATTACAGAATTGCAAATATAAAATGGCAACCACAACATTTTAACTGTGCTTGTAAAAAGTGATTTACATACAACAGTACAAATATAACACAGCGATTAAAGCAATTTGAATATCACAAACGTTGCATCATATAAACAAAAAGATAGACATAAAATGCTAAAGAACAGCAATTAAATAAATTTGATCAAGCAGCTCTAAATTCCTTGCATAACATATTTTTTAATTACTGCTTACTAGACCATTGAGAAATACAAGTTATTCACAAAATAAAAATAAAAATTTAAAAAAGTAATATAAAAGAAGGACTTTTTACCTGTTGTGAGAAAAATGTATTAAACATCCTTTCAGGTGGATTACAAAAGAATAAAATGCAAAATTCCTGATGAAGGCCCCTATCATTATTAGTGTATCATGCTGTCCTTTACAAACCTTTGAAGTGAAATGTGATCTAATAAGTCACTGGAGAGCGGTGACAGTTGGGACCATTCTAGGTAACAGGTAATTAAACAGTTCACCATATTCCCTCCATACTATTAATCAATATTCACTGCTCTTATCCTAGGAACCTGAAGACCTGCTATCCTCGGAAGGCTGAAGAGGCTCCTCTCAAGGGTCTTGACAAAAGCAACCGGGAATAATTCAGTCCATTACAGTGAGATTACCATGCAATGTAGCTTAGAGATGAGTATTTATATATATATTAAATGTGAAGGACGCAAATACCGTCAGTTCTTCATTTTATTACTACCAGTCTTTGCACAGAAAGTAATTAAAAAAATGTTGTGAAGTTAATGTAATTATTATTTTTATAATACTTATTACATTTATTTAATAATAACTTGGGTGCTATAACTCTTGGTGTACAACACATGTGTCTGCCAATACACACAAATAAGCAAAATAATAATAACACACACACATACATTCTAAACATATAAAAAAGTATTAAAATATTATTAACAATAATAATAACTATAATAATTCACAATAATAAGTAGTAGCTTAATTAAAATAATACACACAGACACTATATATATATATATATATATATATATATATATATATATATATATATATATACACACACACACACACACACACAGTATATGTATAGATTATATACACACACATATAAATTCTAAACATATAAAAAACATATAAACATAACCATATAAAAAAAAAGTATAAAAATAAGAATGAAAACAACAACAATAGTAGTAATAGTAGTAGTTTAATCAAATAAAAAAAAAAAAAAAAAAAAAACACACACACACACTATATTATTATTATACAGGATTTATATAGCGCCAACAGTTTGCGCAGTGCTTTACAACATTAGGGCAGACCGTACAGTTACAATACAAATCAATACAGGAGGAATCAGAGGGCCCTGATTGTTATATATGTGTATACACATATTTACACACCTCTGATTCCTCCTGTTACTGTCTGCCACCATGTTGTAAAGCGCTGCACAAGCATATATATATATATATATATATATATATATATATACACATATACACACACACACACACACACACACACATACACACACACATACACACACACTGTACAGTATACACACACAAAAGTGTATTAATATAATAATAATAATAATATCAGTTAATATCAATTAAAATAATAATAGTAGTAGTATCATAATTAAAAGAGTGCCTGTATTTTATAAAAGGCATACAGTAAAATGACCACTTATTGAAATACATATAGATACACTCCTGTATTTATTTAAAAAAAAAAATATTAAAACCTTTTTTTTTTCTATTAAAAAAATTTTAAACTACATTTTAGCATATATTTTTTTTCACTTTGTCATACTAGAAGGCTTAGTATAATTACAAACTTACACTCACAGATTGAAATTTTTTTTTTCTTGTTCATTTTTGGAATATCGATATTTTCACTGGCATCAAGGTCCCACTTTAGTGTAAAGATAAGAATTTCTAAGTGAGCACGGGTAGAAGAACAATATATCCTGCAACATATAAAATAATTCCAAGAGTGAAACTCTGAAGCATAAATACAATTAGGTGCTGATGAGTATGTAAGGTGGGGGGGGGGGGGGTCTTCAAAGAGATAATAGGTTATCAATGAAATTAAAATCTGTAAATAACTATAATTACAATCCCATATGAGTTTATTTTTGTGTGAGACAATCTGCTGTTTCCTTTAGAGAAATGTTTTTTTTTTCTGAAATGAGATAATTGGAGGCTTCCTTAAGAAAAACAAGTGACAATGAGTCTGCATGGAGGATAATCGGGATGTTGTATGGCGACACCTTCACATTCACATTGTATATGAATGAATTTACCATTATTTCTAGGGTAATATAACTATGTCTCCTTAAATCTAATTCACCATCTTAAAAATTATATAGTGACATGAACAGGAATGTAAACTTGTATGAAGATTAATCGACCAGCAATTCTGTTCCATGGAGCAGATGTGATCTACAAAAAGTATTTATTGAGATCTGTATTTAAACCATACGGCCTAATTATGGTCATTTATTAAATGTCCTCTGTCATTCAATATCCCTGGCAATCCCACAACCAATGGATAATCCCCGTACAGCAGTCAGCAGAAATACATATAAATGAATGAGCGAATTAATGAATTAAAATGATAAACAATCAATGCTTGCCAATGCCGGCTACATTAGGAACTGATATTTTAATTTTAAAAATTAATTTTAAACCGTGGCTAGCATATTAACCACTCCAGCCCCAGTAGGATTTACCCCCTTAAAGACCAGGCCATTTTTTGCTATACGGCACTGCGTCACTTTAACTGACAATTGCGCGGTCGTGCGACGTTGTACCCAAATAAAGTGGACGTCCTTCTTTTCCCACAAATAGAGCTTTCTTTTGGTGGTATTTGATCACCTCTGTGGTTTTTATTTTTTGCTCTATAAACAACAAAAAGAACAATTTTGAAAAAAAAAATTTTTTACATTCTTCTATAAAACACATCCAATAAAAATGTTTTTAAAAAATCAATTTTTTTCATCAATTTAGGCCAATATGTATTCTGCTACATATTTTTGGTAAAAAAAATGCCAATAAGCGTATATTGATCGGTTTGTGCAAAAGTTATGGCGTCTACAAACTATGGGATGTTTTTATGGAATTTTTATCAGTCCTAGTCTGGAGTTCAATCCTGCCAATTCCAGGACAAGGTTCTTCAGTGCCCAGGGCAAAGATGCTAATACTGCACCCTTCCCTTAGGGTTAGCAGTGATGCCGCTGTCACTTCTTCTGTCAGCCTTGTAACACAAGCAAATGCAACAGGGCACCCCCAATCCTTGCAATAAACCATTGTGCCCAGGGCAGCTGTCGCTCCTGCCCACCCCTCGTCCCAACCTTGACTTCTGCCATCCATTGAGGGGATGCAACAGCATACCCCGATGCATACCCACAAGGGCAATACCTGTATTCCAGGAAGTTTAATACTCAGCAGACCAAGATACTCCAAACACCATCTCCAGGCAGATCCCATCAAATGGTAAAGATACATAGCTGTTTTTATTTCTCATTAAACCATAGAAATAGAGATAGGAGTGCCAGACCAAAACTGGATGAGAGTCCAAGATAATTTCAATTGTCAGTAAAAAAAAAAGTTATAAAAACAGCCAATGTGTTTTGTGAAGTCAACACCACTCCTCCTTCATCAGGGTTCTAAACAGGATACCATTTGGATGGATTCAGAGAAAACGGTGACTTTATAGATCTATATTAGAACCAGTATTAAACTCTCCTTATTGAGCAGTGGTCTCCAAACTGCGGTCCGGGGGCTGCATATTGGCCTTTGCTTGGTTTTATTTGGCTCTCGAGGCAATATTTCATCCTCTGACACCAACATTGGGACAGAATTTCCACCACTGACACCAACGATGGGGCACAGTTCCTCCCACTGACACCAACGATGGGGCACAGTTCCTCCCAATGACACCAACGATAGGGCACAGTTCCTCCCAATGACACCAACGATGGGGCACAGTTCCTCCCAATGACACCAACAATGGGGCACAGTTTCTCCCAATGACACCAATGATGGGGCACAGTTCCTCCCAATGACACCAATGATAGGGCACAATTCCTCCCAATGACACCAACGATGGGGCACAGTTCCTCCCAATGACACCAATGATGGAGCTTGATTCTTCCCACCAAAATGACACCAACGATGGGGCACAATTCCTCTCACTGACACCAAAGATGAGGCCTTGTTTACTCACACTTTTATTGGGACATTTTCTACTTCCAATTGCCACAGTCAGCCCCCCTAAAGTCTGTAAACTGGTCCTTTGCTTAGAAAATTTGGAGACCCCTATTATTGAGTAACAACCTGACAGCAGTTGCTGAGCTGCAATAATTTTTATTTCCCTTTAAATTCCTCTTAGGACTCATGCACATAGAGGCATTTGAGCGTACATCATTAGAATTCAGCATATTTCCATTTTCAGGAGTCGCAAGTTTTGATACAGAGGCAGCCAACATCCTGTCCAAATCAATGATGGGCTGACAGATTCCATGGCTGTACGAGTGTTTACATGCCCACAAACTTTATTCTTGGCACCCGAAGCCTGCTTTCATCATTTCCACTCTTTAGAAGACAATGCCAAAGCACCCTCCCACAATAGCCCATTCTCACCCCTTGTATCTGCTGGTGTTCCTGAAACTACCGCGTGGCACAATGACATCATAGAGTCATGCCAATGACTGACTAACCCTGTTCAGCTTTGCCAATCCAGCTCCAAAGACTCTTTGTGGCTTTTTGTGTAATGGAAGGAGGGTCAGTAGGAAGTTTACAAAGCATGATGGGATATGTGGTTTAACATAAACAAGTGGTCACACCTTAATTATGAAGGCCAACATCCCGGAATTTGTAAATATACTGTACCTTGCTATGTTTAAATGGGACTTTTCAGGCATTGTACGTATACACATACATGTAAATCTATAAAATGTCATTAGAAAAATTTTAACATAACACAGATAAAAATAAAAACAATATATCAGGCCATGATAAAGATCAGAGCATGTTGGGTACAATTCTCTTCACCCTCAACGCGTTTCGAATAGACTGTACTTCTCCCTCAGGTCAATAAGAATCTGTAAAAGACTCAGGTGATCCCTGTAAACATAGGGCCAACATCATTGCTGTGCTGAAAAGCCACCTGACAACTTTAAGGAGTAATAATAAAAACTGTGCTGCGCTATTGAAAAACAAAATGTCTTTGATGAAAAGTTCATAAATCACCAATGAGAAAATATAAATTCATCCAAGATGTACCAATATGAAAAAGTAAAACGTCAAAATAGTGTAATTCCGTAACAACCAGAATTAAAAAGTATTGCACTTACAATTCAGATGAAAGAAACGGGCATGTAAAATCCATACATCAATGCGATAACTGGACATGGCACCTCCCCCCGACCGGTTTCGTCACTACAAGGACTTCTTCTGGGGCATTCTGTGACGTTTACTTTTTCATCTTGGAACATCTTGAGCCAAGAGTATTGGAAGTCACTCATCAACTACTGTGGAAGTCTCATCCCGACTGCTCGGTTTTAGACCCAATTAAAGCAGAGGATTGAGTTAACACAGCGTTCCCTGACCCCCTGTAATAGGTGGTCGTGGAGTTCTGGTAAGAGCACACCCTGCATGGTGGTGGTGTTCATTAGCACATGGCGTGAAGTTTGGTGAATGACACTACAAACAAGAACACATTACTTTGTTTATATTTTCTCACTTGGTGATTTATGAACTTTTCATCAAAGACTTTTTGTTATTCAATAGCGCAGCACAGTTTTTATTATTTGTTTTTGAAGTGGCGATATCTCACTTGTGTGGTGCAGCTGCATTTTGATTTAATTGTTTAATTTTGCTTTATCACTAAGCACGGTCAAAACTTTGGTTTTAACTGTAAGGAGTGTCTCCCTCAGAAGGACCCACATCTTCTAGAAATGGTGACCGGCTCACACTTCAAATAACCACTTCTCACCCGGCCTATAGCAAAATGACAGACTTTCTTCAATTTCAGGTGGACATCATATGACGTCCTCCTGGTACACGCCTTGCTGCAGTGTCATCTGTCACCAGCCAATAACTGATCGGTGTACCAGCCCGCTGCTGTTGTGATCACTGCGACCAATCACAGAAGATCACATGACAACTTCCATGCCATTCATTGTGTACAATTGTTTTGTTGAGTCTGATTTGTTACAGTGATCACATGGTACAGACAGGGCCAATCACAACTAATCACAACAAAACACACTGAATGAATCAGTTTCATTCAGTTAAAATGGTTGCTTATATCAGTGAAATTCACTGGTATAAACAATCATAATGTGTAAAAAAAAAAATCCAGACCACTTCCCTATGGTAAACACTGTATTGCTCTGGTCACAGTGTGTTAAAAAAAATTGTAAAAAATAATAAAAAAAAAAAGTAAAAAAAAAAATGTAAAAAAATAATTAACCACTTCAGCCCCGGAAGGATTTCACACTTTAGGACCAGAGCCCTTTTTGCGATTCGGCGCTGCGTCGCTTTAACTGACAATTGCGCGGTCGTGCGACGTTGTACCCAAACGAAATTTGCTTCCTTTTTTTCCCACAAACAGAGCTTTCTTTTGGTGGTATTTGATCATTGCTGCGTCATTTCTGATCGCCGCTATAAACAAAAGAAGAGCGACAATTTTGCAAAAAAAAAAAACAAATTTCTTACTTTTTGCGAAAATACAAATCCAAAAAAAAAAATACAAAACATTTTTTTGGCCGATTTATATTCTTCCTCATATTTGTGATAAAAAAAAAAAAAAAATCGCAATTGGCGTTTATTGATTGGTTTGCGCAAAAGTGGCCGCGTTTACGGATGATGAGAATTCATTTTTGGGGTTTTTATTTTTCTAAAATTTTTTACTAGTAATGGCGGCGATCGGCGATTTTTAGCAGTACTGCGATATTGGGGTGGACATGTCGGACCAATTTTGACACTTCATTGCCATTTATACAGCGATCAGTGCTATAAAAATGCACTGATTACTGTGCATTGGCAGTGAAGGGGTTAACCTGCAGGGGGGCGCTCTAAGGGTTAACTGTGTTCCCTGGGCGTGTTCTAACTGTGGGGGGACTGCCCTAGCAGGGGAAGGGAAGTGATCACAGCTTCCATGTACAGGAAGGCTGTGATCACAGCCCTTCCCCCTCTCACAAAACGGAGGTCCGTGTTTACTTACACGGACCTCCGTTCTTTCACTCAGGGGGGGGGCATCGCGGGTAGCCGGCGGCGATCGAGGCCGCTGAACCCTCTCCCTGGCCCTCCCCGAACACAATGAGCGATCTCGCAGCCGCCGTCGTATGACGGCGATTTGCGATATCGAACCACTTTGTCGCTGTCAACCTGCGGTTGGCGGTCGGCAAGTGCTTAAAGTGATTGTAAACAACCCATTCAGTTTAACTGCTTCCCACCCACAGTATGTCATATGACGTTCTGGGCTTTGAGTGGGGATATCTGAATGATGTCTGGCCAGCTGCAGGCATCATTCAGGTATCATTTTTTTCCACCAGCGTTTCCCAGCACAGTGAGAACAATCATAGTGGGTGGTCAGACACTTGATTGTTCTTTCATGGGGTAGAAGGGGACGCCCCCCGCCGCCCTTCGCTGCTTCCCTGGCAGATGGTCCCCGGCAGTCCCTATGACTCTCAGAGGCCCAGGCGCAATGTTATGACGTCACGTCCAGCCTGGCAGTTGTAAACACTGCCGTGTACTCGGCTGGAAAGCCAAGATGTTTTTTGTTTTTTTTTGATCTCAGGCTTTCCAGCCTGGAGGAGAGATGTGAGGTCTTATTGACTCCCCATCTCTCCATAAAGAGGACCTGTCATGCACTATTCCTATTACAAGAGATGTTTACAATTATTGTAATAGGAATAAAAGTGATCAAAATAAAAAAATTTAAAGGGAAAGTGTAAAAATAAAAAAATAAAAATAGAATAAATGATAAAAAAAAAATAACTAAAGTGCCCCCGTCCCAGGATGCTCGCACGCAAAAGTGAACGCAAACGAACGTCGCTCTCACATATGTAAAAGGCGTTCAATCCACACATGTGAGGTATCGCTGCAAACGTTAGAGTGAGAGCAACAATTCTATCCCAAGATCTCCTCTGTAACTCTAAAGTGGTAGCCTATAAAAAATTTTTTAAAGCATCGCCTATAGAGATTTTTAAGTACCGAAGTTTGGCACCATTCCACGAGCATTCGTAATTTGAAAGTGTGACATGTTAGGTATTTATTTACTCGGCGTAACATCATCTTTCACATTATACAAAAAAATGGACTTACTTTAGTGTTTTTTTTTTTCTATTCATGAAACTGATTTTTTTTTTTTTTAAAAAGTGTTTGAAAAATTGTCGCACAAATACCGTGAGACGAAAAAAGTTGCAACGGCCGCCATTTTATTTCCTAGGGTATCTGCTAAAAACACATACAGGCAGTCCCCAGGTTACAAACAAGATAGGGACTGTAGGTTTGTTCTTAAGTCAAATCTGTTTGTAAGTGGGAACAGGTACATTGTTTAAGTGTAGCTCCAGCCAAAATAACTATTTTTAAGCATTTTTGGATAGCATAGGGAAGGGGTAACACCCCTGTAATGTTTGTTTTGCTGTCTGTGTTTCTGTTCAGAAGATTTCACTTCACTTTCTGTCCCAATGATAATTAGAATGAAAATTTTGGGTTGCTGGGGGAACAAGGATTGGTGATAAAGCTTCAGTGGAGACCTCTTTTTCCCATGAGAACTCTTACAGGAGTGAATTTCCCTTCCTAGGGGGAGATTTCCTCTCACTTCCTGTTGTCTCCCTCCAAGTCGGATGATTGTAACTAGGGGACCGCCTGTATAATGTGTGGGGTTCTGAGCAAATTTCTAGCAAAACAAATATGACTTTTCCATGTAGGAGAGGAGTGCCAGAATTGGCCCGGATGGGAAGTGGTTAAATAAGAAATAAAAGGCAAAACATTTGTGTATGGATATAAAAAAAACATAAAATACCTTTTTTTCCCTTTTGTATAAGTGATCACATTCCCTCTGTTCTCAGCTGCATAAGAGCTGGGGGGAGGAGAAGCAACAGAACACTAAGCTTCCCAGTGATTGGCCGTGTAGTGGGGGTGTGTCAGGACAAGCCTAGTCATTGGAGGAGAGCAGGCTGAGTTCCTAGCATAGCTAGAGAACTGACCACGCAGTGTTCTCCTGCTTAGTGTGGTCAGTTTTTTGATAGGAAAGCAGAGGGGTGGGCAGGAACACCAGGAATTTCACACAAGGAAAGCAATACAAAGAGAACAGGAGGCTTTCTCATACAAGTACATTGTACAGCAGGCACATATTTTTTTTTACATACTGTCAACAGTCAGTATCCCTGATCCCCACTGCACTTGCATATGAGAACGCTGTACTGCACTGGTGAGTGTATGTATTAAAAGTGAAAAAAGCTTTTTTTTTTTATATTTCTTCATTGTAAAAAAAAAAAAAATTGTGACAAAAAATGGCAACTTCAAAAAACTAGACAAAGCACCTTGGACTGTGTACTAAAAAGGGGTCATTTGGTGGATATTTGTACTGTCCTGGCATTTTCGGGCCTCAAGAAACGAGATAGACCAGAGGCGTAACTAGAACCTCAGGGCCCCGGTGTAAGAAATTATGAAGGGCCCCCCTGACCCCTGGCCAGGGCCCTTCCCTCTTCCATCTGATTCTGTGGCCCTTTCCTCAGTAGCGGGTCCCTTTATTACGGTCCCACCGAATAAATGAATAGTTGTGTACCGAGCCTCCCATTCATTCAAAAACTGAAGTATAGTAGAAACAGTTTACTATGCTTCCGTTATGAATGAACCAATTGGTACCAATCACTGACTCTGTCCATTCAGAAAAGGAAGGAGCTGGTAAATGACAAATTTACCGACCCGTTCCCATCCCTCCATCATGACACATCTTCTACAGCAGCTGGCAGGAGAGAGGAGGGAGGAGACAGCAGCTCTCTGGGGGGGACCAGGGAAGCACCCAGGGACCCTGGGAACAGCAGAAGACAAGTATATTGGATAGGAGGGACGGTGGGGGCAGAATATAGAGGAACCAATCTCCTGCATTAGGAGGAAAATGGAGGAGATTGGTTCCTCTAAATGCGGCCCCCGCTGCCCCTCCTATCCAGGTGTACAAGGGAGGCACACGGGCCCCCTGGGGCACAGTTGCAATTGCAACCCCTGCCGCCCCTGAGATGGACCATCAGTACACATTTTCGGATATTTATCTCTATAACTTTCTCACAGACTAAATAATATACACTGTATTATGTTATTTTCACCAAAAAAGTAGCACACAGAAACAAAGAAAAACATGTTTTTTTTTTTTTCAACATTTTTGGTCTTTTTTCATTTATTTAGCAGAAAATAGATAACCCAGTGGTGAATTAATACCCCACAAAAAAAGCTCTATTTGTGTGAAAAAAAATGATAAAAATGCCATATGGGTGCAGTGATGCATGACGGTGCAAATGTCATTTAAAGTGTGAGAGCGCTGAAAGCTGGAAATTGGCATGGGCAGGAAGGGGATAAGAATGCCCGGTATTGAAGTGGTTAATGACGCAATCATAAAGAGCCCGGTGAGTGGCTTGAACACTCAACAGGGAAGAAATTACTCCAGCCTGAAGTCCAAAATGGAAAGGAATATGTGGTTTAGGGCCGGTTCACATTGTAGCGAGGCGGAGCGGCGCGATGCGGCGCTCCAGGCGATCTCAAAGCGGCTTGCTAGGCGACTTCTATCATAGAAGTCAATGCAAGCTGCCTGAGATCGCCCTAAAAATAGTGCAGGGACCATTTTTCTAATGCGGAGCGAAGCGATTCGCTCCTATTAGAACGGTCCCATTTGCACAGCATTGAGGCGAATTGTCAGGCGACTCAAGTCGCCTGACAATTTGCCTAGATGTGAACTGTCAGCGAAGTTGCGCCGCTCCGCCTCGCTACAATGTGAACCGGCCCTTAGTCAAAAGCTTGATAGGCTTCCAGCCACTATGGAGAGACTCTGGCAACCCCACCCACCACACCCTTTGAATTCAGGCCGGGAATAGTGAGAAACAGAACTTCAGTGCTTATAGATTAAGCAAGATTGGGAGTGTGAGAATTAAGCCTCGTACACACGGGAAGTCGATCGTACGTACGATCATCGCAAATCGTATGTTGGATAATGTAACTTGCATACTGACTGCACTACACAATCGTACGACCACAGAAGAACTTTCAGGTGCATGTAATTAGCATCCGGCCGTTCCTGACTAATGAGCATGTGTGTTTTGCACAATACAACTTGTTGTACCAACTTCTCTGTACACACGATACAACGGTCGTATGAGCGCTTGTTGGCACGACCAAGTTTTCTAGTCTGCTCATACAACTCCCTTGTACGACCGTCGTATGTTCGACTGTTCTAATCGCGCTTACGATCGATATTGCATACAACGGTCGTTAGTACGACCTGATGTGTGCGATCGTTGTCCCGTGTGTACGAGGCTTAACTTCAAAAGACCAGCGCCGAAAGGTTACAGTTCATATAAAATGGAGACATCAAGTCTTTTTTTGCGCTATAAGTGTTAAGCCTCGTACACACGGTTCGACGGTCGTGCGACCGAACGGACCAAATCGTATGTTGGCTGTTGTATCTCGCATACTGACATGCACTACACGATCGTACGACCAAGCTGAACGTAGTGTCCTGTTATGAACGTATAAAGAGAAAGTTCAGGTGCATGTAATTAGCATCCGGCCGTTCCTGACTTCTGAGCATGCGTGTTTTGCACAATACAACTTGTGGGACCAACTTCTCTGTACACACGATACAACGGTCGTACTACCAAAGTTTTCTAGTTTGCTCATACAACTCCTGTTGTATGACCGTTGTACGTCGGCTGTTCTAATCGCGCGTACTAACGATCGATTTCACATACAATGGTCGTTCGTACGACCTGTTGTATACGATCGTCGAACCGCGTGTACGAGGCATTAGGTTGGCCATAGATGGAGCAAATTTCTTTCTTGCAACCTCAGGAGAAGACAGTGATTATTGCTAGGGGCTAGAACAACCACTTGCAATAATTGCATGTAAAATCCAGCAGGGTGGTTGTAGCATTCAGCCTGCCCATACATGGTTGGAATCTTGTCCAGTTCCTGCTGAACCACCCGAGATGCGAACCGTCTATGGCCGGCTTTAGGTTGATATGGGAATGGTATGGAGTAGGGATGTTTGAAAGGGTCACATGCTAAACCTCCCATGCCCTAATGAAGCACTCCAGGTTTTGGGTGTCAAAAACGAATGTAACGCCCCCTCCTCTCTTTGTTGAAGTGAATGTGTAAGCTTGGCAGAGAGAAGATATGTGTGGTGCTCTGCAGCGATAGATGGACTGTGCACTCTGAGGGTAATGAATGTATCTATGGCCACCTTTTACCCACTTCAGCCCACGTTAGGACCAGAGCACTTTTTGTGTTTCGGCACTGCGTTGCTTTAACTGACAATTGCGCGGTCGTGCAACGTTGTACCCAAACAAAATTGACGTCCTTTTTTTCCCATAATCAAAGCTTTCTTTTGGTGGTATTTGGTCACCTCTGCATTTTTTATTTTTTGCGCTATAAAAAAAAAAATACTTAAAATTTTTAAAAAAAAAAAAAAAACATTTTTTTTTACTTTTTGCTATAATACATATCCAAAAAATAAATATAAAAAAAACAAAATGTATTCAACAGTTTTGACCGATATATACTCTCATATTTGTGGTAAAAAATAATCACAATTGGCGTTTATTGATTGGTTTGTGCAAAGGTTGTCGCGTTTACAAACCATGAGAATTCATTGATGGTGTTTTTACTATTTTTTTTTTACTAGTAATGGCGGCGATCTGTGATTTTATCGGGACTGTGATATTGCAGCGGACATATCTGACATTTTTTTGGGATCACTGACATTTACACAGCAATCAGAAATTTAAATATCCACTGATTACTGTATAAATGCCATTGGCAGTGAAGGGGTAAACCTGCAGGTGGTAGTGAAGGCGTTAACTGTGTTCCCTAGGCGTTCTAACTGTGAGGGGGCTGGGCTGCCAGGGGCATAAGAGATCTAACTGATCCCAGCGGATCGCTGTTTATAGATAGCAATTTGTGTAATGCTGCCACTTTGCAGCAGTAAATGTACGTGAGCCGGTCCGAAACCGGTTAATATCTATGACCAGCCAGATGAAAAAAAAAAAAAAATCTGAAGCTTTCATCAAAATAATACCTGGTGATCCTGCCATGTAGCTCCTTATTCAGGCGCTTCCAGTTATAATGTGGCAAAAGTCTATCCTTGTCTCCCAAATGTTCCCCTGTGTTGTCACTCCAGGCTTCCAATGGAGTCTACAAGTGGCCATATCAACACACATTACACAAGCATGGTCCACCATTGTCACCACTAGGGATGAGCTTGGGTTCAGTTGGAACCGGTGATCGATCAAACCTGGAAGGCAGCGGTCAGTGCCAGGCCAATGAGCTGTGGGCAATGGAGATGTCCGTGACTTCATTGATTTAATACAGCCATGGCTTCCCATACACAAAGGGGTAAGAATGCTCATTACATCATTGACTCAATATGGCCACATGGACATTCTAGAGCAGTGGTTCTCAACTAGGGTTGCCACATCATCCCTTTAATCCAGGACACATATTAAATACACAGGTTGTTCTGTGACCGATTAAGGTGGTAATTAAACTCACTTGGTGCCTTATCTGAATTAAATAAGCCTCAGAACAACCTGTGTAATTCATCTGTGTCCTTGATTAAAGGGATGATGTGGCAACCCTATTCTCAACCCTGTCCTCAAGTACCCCCAACAGGCCATGTTTGCAGGTTTTCCTTTATCTTGCACAGGTGCTTTAAATCAGAGTCAATGGCTTGTTTTTTTGGACATCTATTTTATCTAAAAGAAATTCCCAAAACATGGCCTGTTGGGGGTAATTGGGGACTGAGGTTGAGAACCACTGTTCTAGAGCAATGGCAAAAGCTCTTCCCTAGTCACCACCAATAAACATGCTCTGAGAAATGCCATGAAGTACACCTTGACGGGAAGTGGCTGTAAAGCAGTTTACTTGAAAACAAGTAGGGTGATTGTTTAGAATACCCAATCAGGGCCGGCTCTACCACTAGGCGGAGTAGGCGGCCGCCTAGGGCGCACTGCTGCCCAGGGCGCCCAGCCCCTGTCTATATACTACTCCAGCCTGTCCATATACTACCCCAGCCTGTCCATATACTACCCCAGCCTGTCTATATACTACCCCAGCCTGTCCATATACTACCCCAGCCTGTCCATATACTACCCCAGCCTGTCCATATACTACCCCAGCCTGTCCATATACTACTCCAGCCTGTCCATATACTACCCCAGGCTGTCCATATAGTACCCCAACCTGTCCATATACCTGCGGACCACAGCTGGCATGAGGAAGTGAGAAAATAGATAGAGAGGCACTGCAAAAATCTCACAAGGCAAAGGGGGTAGGGTAAGGGGCGGAGCCAAAGGGGGCGGCAAAATTAGGTTTTCGACCTAGGGTGTCAAAATTCCTTGCACCAGCCCTGTACCCAATGCTTTAGCAAAATAATGTAATCAATGTATGGTTTACATCTAAAGCCTCGTACACACGGGATGACGATCGTACGTACGATCGTCTCAAATTGTATGTTGGCTGTTGTATCTAGCATACTGACTGTACTACACGATCGTACGACCAAAGAAAGAACATTCATGTGCATGTAATTAGCATCCGGCCGTTCCTGACTTCGGAGCATGCGTGTTTTGCACAATACAGCTTGTTGTACCAACTGCTCTGTACACACGATACAACGGTCGAATGACCACTTGTTGGTACGACCAAGTTTTCTAGGTTGCTCATACAACTCCCGTCATATGTCGGCTGTTCTAATCGCGCGAACGATCGATTTCGCATACAACCGTCATTCGTACGACCTGTTGTATACGATCGTCGTCCCCTGTGTATGAGGCTTACTTCAGGCAGCAGAAAAATAAGGTTCGTATCAGGACTTTATTTTGGTAGGTGATAGTGATATATTTTTTCTTACAAAGACCAGGTAAAAAAAAAAAAACAGCCATCCAATACACACCTAGCACAAATTCCCAGACAGAATGGCAAAAACATCTTCATCCGCTATTGAAAGTGTAATGCAGACCTTGCCTGGTAGCTCCTTAACCCCCTGTGGTCCTCATCAGCACTCATCCTCTGTGCTGCAGCTTGTAATGTGCATTAACCCACACTCGCACAATGGGCCCTATTCAGAATTATAATGGCCCTACATTGTCATGCTATTTATATGCAAAGAAAACACACACATTACATAGGCTGAGCCTGGAGCACAGAGTCATCTCCACCCACATCCTCTACGTCCTACACACATCTAATTCATCCTACCCAGAAATTGGGTTTCATCACTCAATGACTTGTTGGGTGCACCAATGATTAGATTGGCCTTGCGCTGCTCTCAATTATATCAACCAATGGAGCTACAGAAGCAAAATGGTGGTCAGCAGATGAGACCTTCACAAGATTGTCTTGTAAAGCAATCCTGACGTAAACATACATGACTGCATGAGCTGAGTGTGTATGTTTATGCCATATGTAGTCACTCCCATCGATGGCCTTATCTCTTAGGGGTTGTTGCAGTCATCTGGGAGAATCTTTTCAGGATGACTGATCTTCCTTTTGAGATCAGTCAGCCCAGGTATATCTACAAAGAACATTAACATGCAAAAATAGCCAGGATGGCTGCTTCTGACCATTTTGTTAAGCCTCGTACACACGGGACGACGATCGCACGTACGACCGCGTTTAATCGTATGTTGGCTGTTGTATGCAGCATACTGACTGCACTACACGATCGTACGTCCGGGGAAAGAACGTTCAGGTGCATGTAGATAGCATCCGGCCATTCCTGACTTCTGAGCATGCGTGTTTTGCACAATACAACTTGTTGTACCAACTGCTCTGTACACACGATACAACGGTCGTACGAGAGCTTGTTGGTACGACCAAGTTTTCTAGTCTGCTCATACAACTCCCATGTACGACCGTCGTATGTTCGACTGTTCTAATCGCGCTTACGAACGATCGATTTTGCATACAACGGTCGTGAGTATGACGTGTTGAATGCAATCGTCATCCCGTGTGTACGGGGCATTACCCTTGGCTAGCCACCTACTCAACGCAATCATGCCATCATCAATAATATCTTCTGCAGGGCCGGATCTAGCCTGTTTGATCTGGGAGTGTATGAAAAAGAAAAATAATAATTAAAAGGACCAGTACAATCACCACGATAGTTGCCCAAATGTCTATCAAATCACTACTTTCACAAAAAATACACTAAAATCATTATTCGCACACATAAACACAACCTACACTATATTGCCAAAAGTATTGGGACGCCTGCCTTTACACGCACATGAACTTTAATGGCATCCCAATCTTAGTCCATAGGGTTCAATATTGCGTTTGCCCACCCTTTGAAGCTAGAACAGCTTCAACTCTTCTGGGAAGGCTGCACACAAGGTTTAAGAGTGTGTCTTCCAGAAGAGCATTTGTGAGGTCAGGCACTGATGTTGGATGAGAAGGCCCGGCTCGCAGTCTCCACTCTAATTCATCCCAAAGGTGTTCTATCTGGTTGAGGTCAGGACTGAGGTCAGTTCCTGCACCCCAAACTTGCTCATCCATGTCTTTATGGACCTTGCTTTGTGCGCTGGTGCGCAGTCATGTTGGAACAGAAAGGGAGCATCCCCGAACTCTTCCTACAAAGTTGAGAGCATGAAATTGCTGACACCTTAAGAGTTCCCTTCACTGGAACTAAGGGGCCAAGTCCAACCTTCCTCCCTCCACCAAACGATTTGGACCAGTGTACAAAGCAAGGTCTATAAAGACATAAATGAGCGCATTTAGGGTGGAGGAACTTGACTGGCCTGCACAAGTGCTCATTCAGAAGAGCATTTATGAGGTTGGGTACTGATGTTCAATGAGAAGACTTGGTTTGCAACTGGTGTTTAATCTCATCCCAAAACTGTTCAGTATGGTTGAGAACAGTGCTCTGTACAGGACACTCCAGGCCCTCCATACCAAACCCATTAAACCATGTCTTCAGGGAGTTGGCTTTGTCCATAAGGGCACATTCACATAACTCCCAACTGTCCCTCATTTGGAGCAATGTCCCTCTTGCCTCCTCATTTGTCCCTCATTTTGGTCTGATCTATAAAGTTGTATATAAAATGCACTATTTATCGATCAAAAAGTGTTTCCCAGTGCTAAACCTTTCATCTAATTTCTAAATTGCTACATTTGGTCATTTCCAAAGCCAATATGAAGGAATAGTAGTGGTAAAAAAGGACTTGTGGGTTTAACTAATCATTTTCCTTGTATAATTGTCCTTTAACAGGGGCGTGGCAGGGGTGTGTCCTATGCCTAGATACTTTTGCTAACAGGTGTCCCTCATTCCTATCTTAGAAAGTTGGGAGGTATGCAGCCATGCCGTACCAGAAAAGTTCTTTACCAAAATGCTCCCCCAAGGTTGAAACCACACAATTGCCTACAATGTCTTTGTATGCTGCAGTATTAACAGGTCCCCTCACCTCACCTGAATTGTAAACGTTTTGCAAGAACCATCTCTGGCTTCCTATAGAGGGCTGAGGACAGAGTCACTTTAAAACATTTTCTTTAGTATTAAACACTGCAAAAGGACATATGTGTATGTCTGTGAAGGTTCGACTTTCTCCAGTTCATCGTATATCTACCAGTGGTCAGTCACATTCAACTTAATTTGTTCTGTAATTTTGAAGACATTCCGTAGCATATCCAAGCTACTTCTTCTTAAAAGAAGCTACTAAACATCTTCAACATTATAGAACAAGTCCAGTTAAAATGTGACCAACTACTACTAGATGTACATAGCTTTTATCCCCTGGGGCTTCGCTCAATATACTGCATACAGTATTCTTAACTTGGCTTACAAGAACTACTACACAGAGAGTGAGAAGACCATATGAAGTCCAAGAGATTCCAAGAAATTCCTCGAAACACATCTGGCTAATCTGCCATTTCATTGCTACTTTATGGCCCCTTTTTTACCCAATAGGTTTTTTGAATTTATTGAATAGTTTAAATTATGAGAAATTGGTATTCTAAAAATTGTGACTAAAAAGGGAGTAGAAGCAATAGTTAGATGACATAAATTTTCAATGCAGATGGGAAGAACTCTAACTCTATAGGTCTATCAATTCCTCTATCCAAACTAAAGAGTGTGGATAGAGGAATGTTGGCTGTACAGCTCCTGCATCTGATTGGATGTTCAGCCAGAAAATTCAAAATTCAAGATCGGCTCCTTCAACACAAGTTGATCAAAATATAAACCTTTGTAGAGTGGTGTCTAAGAAGGACTTGATGTTTGGTACCCAAATGCACACAGATGCCAAGGAATGTAGCACAAAAGTTCCAACAAGTTGGCAAGGTCTGAATATTACAGCCAAATCCAATATGGCAGTACTTTACAGAAGGACTTGTAGTACACAGTCTCAATACTTTAGAAGAAAGGCTAGTAGGTTTGCAATACCCAGGAACATTTGGCTAGGAGGTGACTAGTAGGAAGTGTGGTGACAAAGGCATCTGAGAGGCAGAAGGAAGGAGGTCCAAGGTAGCAGCTCAGGTGTAAGGCCCCTGCACTGTTCCTCCCCCACTGTAACCTTTCCCTATGTTAGACATCATGTCCCTCACCAGCGGGTTCCTGTTCTGACCTAGACACTTCACAAATGCATGCTAACTGCAGTGGGACAATGCTATTTATTAGCAATACCCTTACTAAAGATGGCCACTAAGGTCACCCAGCACAGCAGCATCCAATTGGATGGCTGTTTCCCTGATGATGCCTATGGAGGCCTCAGTTGAACAAGAGTCCCTCTCCTACTCCATCCTCTGAGCATAGCAGCTGCTGTAAGAGCGCCACCTGTGCAGAGAGGCTGAACTACACCTACCTAAAGGCAGTGTCAACAGGACCATCCACAGATCAAATTCCAGCCGGAATCAATCAAAATTTGAACTGTGTATGGCCACCTTAAGCAAGGTGTTTGCCTGTAGCACACACCTGCACATTCATTGTGAGAAAAAGTTTACACCCAGCTCCTTCAAATTTTCTAGTTCTCTATGCTCAAAGAAGAACATTGATTTGACGTTACTAGCTCTTAGAAAAACAAACAAATGTTCCTAGAACAAAAATGTTAGAATGACATTCTACTAATGTATGGCCAACTTTAGGCTGACCGAAAACTATACAATATGCTTGTACCATCAACCTGCATGTAGTGCAAGGGACTACCTAATTGGATACTAATTAATGTGATTGTTTAGCATTGTCCACATATGACATAGTTTTGCTAATTCTAAAGAAGATCTTGGGGAATACAGTTTGCGTTGAGTAAATACTCTCTTTGTTTCAGACACCTGGTCATTCTTAGCCTTTCTTAGGCTTCATTAATATGCGGAGCAAATCAAAGTACCTCCAGATGGCCACCAAACACCAAAACTGCATCTCCTACTCACCTGATCCCCTGTGGAGCCTGAGATGAGAAGGCACACCTACCATTCACTGCACAGCAAACTAAACAGCGCTAAATTCTGCGCATTTCAACAGAGAACGCCACTTCTTAGATCCATTTGCAGTTTAATAAGCATGGGGCAGTTGGTTATTCATATATCTCTGTAGGTAACCCTCAGGCTCAGTTCATACCTATGCCTACATGTTTTTGCCTACCTTAATGCCATTGGGTTGCGTTAAGGCACCTTGTTTAATTTCTGAACCATAATAAACCTTGATCTTCCCTGCAGACATTGAAATAAAGCCTTATGGTGGCTATACACTAAAATATTTTATATACAATTGTATTGTCTTCAGATTTACTTTCTGATTGGCAAGGAGATTGGAAAATCAAAAAAGATCATTCGCTGCACCGAAAATGTAACAATAATAACCAATCATCTCCTGCGGTCTGATTTTTCATTCAGAATGATCAGAATAATTTCAATGAAAAATCGATCTGTTTTTCTTGAATAGGATCGATGGTACTTTCGTTGATCATAATTTCTTATTCTGTGAAAAATAGTTAATTCAGATCATTATGTGTATTACCACCACAAGTGGGAAATATGGATACAGAGATAGATAGAGACAGATAGATAGATAGATACATACACTTTTACATACAATTAATTACTTTATATATATATATATTTTTTAAAATCCATCTATAGGAAACATAGGTAAGTTACTTATTGATACATAGGTAGATAGATCAATAGATAGATAGATCTTAGCAGGACTATTTTATTAAATGTGTGTGTATACTTATTTTAAAGACAAGAGATAAATAGACAGACACTAAATTAAAAGATGACAGATGACTTATTTATAAAGAAAGAAAGAAAGAAAGAAAGAAAGAAAGAAAGAAAGAAAGAAAGAAAGAAAGAAAGAAAGAAAGAAAGAAAGAAAGAAAGAAAGAAAGAAAGAAAGAAAGAAAGATAGATAGATAGATAGATAGATAGATAGATAGATAGATAGATAGATAGATAGATAGAGTAAGATAGAAAGAAAGATAGATAGATAGATAGATATGGAGAGATAGATATATAGATATATAAAGAAAGAAAGAAAGAAAGATAAATAGATAAATAGATAGATAGATAGATAAATAGATAGATAGATATAAAGAGATAATTAGGCCCGATGAACGGTCGGCAGTGATCTAGTATTGTGCTTGTCAGGGATTTACTAGGACATCAAAGTCACAATGGAGCCCCTTGTCCTCTAAGCCTCTTACACAAACATTTACAAGATGACAAGTTAAAAGGAAAAGGATTTTTGTATTAATTGCGCCCGTCTCATCCTGGCCCCCCTCCCCCCTCCTGGGCCTTTCTCACAGAGGGGCCCGGGCCCCGGGAAGGGTTAATCACTTTACATGGTTAAACCTACCCCACTGAGAAGCAATCTCCATGAGATGCTGGGTTAGGAGAGGTCGGTGATGAGCGCTCGGTCTCCATCTACCCCACAAATCATCCACCCAGCAAGACCCCCTTAGGCCGGTTCAGTGGGGAAATAGGCAACAATGTATCAGTGTGGTGTAACCAATAGGATTTAAGCTAAGCTTAGTCTGATAAACAACATGAATGTATCCAGTGCTTGTGCAGCAAGTGAGGGGAAGTTCACACTTGTTCAGTTTTTTATTTTGTTAAAAAGGGACAATGCACCCCATCTGTAAGTCAAACCTTGCGCACATGGAAACAAAAAAATGCCACTTTCAGTGGCTTTGTTGGCGCTTTTTTTTTCACATCTCCAAACGCATGTGCATGTTAGCTAAAGCGCCCATGTACATGCGGGCATTTAAGTGCGTTTTTATGTGCCGTTGTTCAGGGGGCAGAAAAAAAATGGCCGGAGGAGCAGTTTGGTATTTTTGCGGGCAAACGCACATAAACGCTCCTAAGCACGCATTAGCTCACATACATGTGCATTTATGTGCATTCATTTTTTTCTTGTGCCCAGAATACATAAATAGGAATATTCTAGCCAATAGAATGTGTTTATGTTCAAATGCTTCTTCTAAATGCCATATGTGCATGAACGCGCATGAACGCACATAAACACAAGGGAAAAATGCAAGATTAGAGGCATTTTTTTCGGTCAATAAATCCCACTAAAGAAGAAGGGAGCTAAGGGTTAGAACAGCCAATCTCAACCAGGGTTCCTGCAGAAGTTTCTAGGGGTTCCTTGAGCTTTGGTCGAGTGGCCTGTCATTAGATGGTACCTGCAGAATTTCAGGGTCAACTCCACTTGGCAGAGGCAGATATATGAACCTAATGTTCCTGCTAGCTGTCTGAAAGGTTTGAATTCTGATCAGCACTAAGTGAGGCATTCTTCCTACCAGACACCAATGAATTGCTTTTTTCAAGGGTTCCTATGGGGTAAAAAGGTTGAGAAAGGCTGGGCTAAAATAATCACTCAGTGGCCACTTTATTAGGTACATCTTGCTAGTACCCGGTTGGACCCCCTTTTGCCTTCAGAACTGCCTTCATTCTTCCTGGCATACATTTTTCAGAGAATATGATTGATACCACAAAAACATTTCTTTCACTCATGGTCAGTGTTTGGCTGAAGCCATTTATTATCAATCAACTGTGTTTACTCTTTTTAAATCATAATGACAACAGAAACTACCCAAATGACCAGGGCCGGCCTTACCATGGGTCCCAGTGGGGCAGCAAATTTTACCTCTCCTCTTCTATTTACCCAGCAAATTGACCACCACAATTTTTTTTCCAGCAGTTTTGTGCGTCATGAGGTCAACTGCCCCTGGGCCATTCCACCTACATTACTCTAGCCTGTCTATATACTACCCTAGCCTGTCTATATACTACCCTAGACTGTCCCTACACTACCCTAGCCTGTCTATATACTACCCTAGACTGTCCCTACACTACCCTAGCCTGTCTATATACTACCCTAGACTGTCCCTACACTACCCTAGCCTGTCTATATACTACACTAAACCGTCCCTACACTACCCTAGCCTGTCTATATACTACCCTAGCCTGCCCCTACACTACCCTAGCCTGTCTATATACTACCCTAGACTGTCCCTACACTACCCTAGCCTGTCTATATACTACACTAGACCGTCCCTACACTACCCTAGCCTGCCCCTATACTACCCCAGCCTGCCCCTATACTACTCCAGCCTGTCTATATACTACCCTAGCCTGTCTATATACTACCCTAGCATGTCTATATATTATATATATAGTATATAGATGGAAGCCTCTTAGCTCGGTCGGTAATGCCGTGGGTCAGACTGACCCACGGCACCACCGATCGGCGCGATCGTGGATTATCCTGAGGATGTCAATAAACATCCAGTCAGGATAATGAAGCCCCCGCTCGGCCGTCATTTGTCAATAGGCCGCATGGGAAGTGGTTAAGGGGTAATTTATTTTGTTCGGTTGGTGGTTGAAATTAGTGTTAGGGGTTAATATTAGGGTTACGGTTATTTATTTTTATTATTTTATTTATTTATTTCTTTATTATTATTTAGTTTAATTTAATTTTTGGATTTGAGCAGAAAAACGCTCAAAAGCGCGACAAAAAACTGCTCAAATCAAGCATTTCCATGCATTTCTATGAAAGAAAAAATGCTTCAAAAACGCTCCAATCTGCCCAATTCAAGCTACAAAATAAGCTCTAGGACTTTTTTTGAGCTTCAAGCGGCGTGTTTTGTCTTGTCTCAGCCAACAGTAGCATCATAAACAATCCATTGCAAGATAGAGCCAACAGGACCATCAAATATCAATTGTAAAAGAGCCAACAGGACTAAGACAGCAGTCATAATCCTTCTCCATCCTGCTAGCAACGTGTTTTTATTGCCTACTGTGTCCCTTTTGGGGAAATTAATGCTAATCTACTGTCCTGGTGACCACACTAAAATAAGTGTAATCCCCCCCAAGGGGGTCAATAAAATCTCAAGTCAACCACCTGTACTGCATTGTCTCCAGTCACCAAAGAAATGTGGGGGTCACTCAGCCAACGGTCGCACCATCAAGTATTCTTTACAAAGGAGAGCCAGCAGGACCATCAGATATGTATTGCCACATCTTGAGTGTCCAGCCACATCTTACTTATGCTGTCCAGTTCTGGTCTTCATTCCTCGTGAAGGATGTGCTGGAACTGGACGGAGTCCAGGGAAGGGCAACAAAGCTGATAAAGGGATTGGCAGACCTCAGGAAGGTCTACAAACATTAAACCTATTCTTCCTGGAGTAGAGACAATAAAGAGGGAATATGATAGCGATATACAAATATCTCAATGGGGATTCAAGCATAGGGAAGAAACTATTCAGTCCCAGGTTGCTTACATGTGGCTGCTCAGTAAAGTTGGAAGGAGAAGCGGTTTAACCTTAAACTGCATAGGGGGTTCTTTTCAAAAACTCTAAAGGCCTGTACACACAATCCGATGGTTGTCAACAACGATCATCCAACAGCCTGTTGGCTGACAATCTGATTGTGTGTACGCACGATTCTACAGCCGACTTCCAATCGTCGTCCAACTTCTGTTAGACGACGAGACTAGAAGACTTGTGGTGGCCAACAAGGAGTTGACCGATTGTTGGCTCGTGTGTACAGAAGTTGACCAACCAAAAGTTGGAAGTTCAAACACACATGCTCGAAATCCAGGAAGTGTTCAGTCGTGTAACATGTGTTCGTAATTCACAAATCACATTCACCTGAACTTCCTCGTTATACGCGCAGAACACATCGCTACGTTCGGCTTTGTTGGCCGATTACTTGCTTCACATTAGTACGCTAGACCAAATCGCCATCGCGCTGGACGTTCAGTTGACCAACCATCAACTCGTGTGTAGGAAGCTTTAGACGGCCATCTTAGTGAACAGAATATGTAGGGATATGGGAATTGGTATTGACACAAACACATCCCCTCCCCCACACAGGTTGAACTGGTTGGACTGGTGTCTTTATTCAACCATACCAACTATGTAAATATGTAAAAGAAAGCCAGCAGGACCATCAAATATCCATTGTAAGAGAGAGCTAGCAGGATAAGGATAACAGTCCCAATATACCCCCATCCTACTAAAAAGTGTACACAAAAAGGAAAGGGAAATCTCCCCAATGGGGGCACAGACAGCAACCAAACCAAAAGTCAGCAATTCGTACCACACTGTCTCCTGTCACCAAAGGTGGTCAGTAATTGGCCAACGGTGGCACTATCAAATATCTATTGATAGAGAGAGTCAACACACCATGTGTAATACAGCAAATTTTACTGAATTCCCATACAAAACATTTAACATACAAAAAGCCAGATCTTCGATGTAAATTTGTATCAAAGTTTTATTGTCTTAAACGGCTTACATATCCATACATGGTCAGGATTCCAACAGGTTTTGGCTGTTAAGGCCTTAGGCTGTGACTAAGGTCCTAATGACTGGAGTATGTTAGCATCTCAACCATGTATAGATTTGTATGTCTTTTAAGATAATAACATTTTGATATAACAGAGTGCTGGCTGTTTGTATGTTGGATATCTCTTTGGTTGAGGTTGAGCAAACTTATAATTTGTGCGTCCTTACCAAAAATGGCCAATGTTTCAGAAACAGGTGACAACACAGAACAATAATGTGCCAACATAGAACACACAAAATGCAAAGTAAGCGAACAGAAGGAAAATCTAAAACAAATCAATATTTAACGTGACTACTAGTGTTGAGCGAACCCGGACTGTAACGTTCGGGTCCGTACCGAACTTTCGGGTGTCCGGGGCACGGACCCGGACATTTCAAAAATCGTTCGGGTTCGGTCTGTAATAACAAGACACAACAGTGGACAAAGACTTTGTAACCGGTAAAAACCATTCCTGCGTGTTTAATATTCAAACGAGTTGGAGTTGGTTTCTCTATAGGTTGTATGTTTGTCGGTCGTGAGACAATATAGTTTTACAATAATAGAATTTTCTGTATGTTTAGATATGTACCAACTCTACGATTGTATGAGGTCAGTAATCCTGGAATCAGTGTCGGATTCCGGAATTGTCGGTTTTGGACAACCTTAGGACTGGTACATACCTATACATTCGGCAAATTCTGTTATTTTGAAACTATGTTTAAATGTAGCTTCTAGACCGAAAAACATACAATTTACAAAACATACCCTTAAG
>BLSH010285223.1:136795-147451 GCA_018402905.1 Glandirana rugosa | reverse complement strand
GGGGGGGGGGGGGGGGGGGGACCGGGGAAGCATACAGGGGCCCGGGGACAGCAGGAAATAAGTAAACTGGATAGGAGGCACAGCAGGGGCAGCATATAGAGGAACCACTGCCATCCATTTTCCTCCATCAGCTGCTGAATGCCGGCGAGAGGGAGAGGAGGAGAACCTGGCTTTCAGCGGCTGAAGGAGGAAAATGGAGGAAATCGGTTCCTCTATATGCCATCCCTGCTGTGACTCCTATCCAGTTTACACAATTCTAGTGGCCCCTGTGCACCTGTGTGCTCCCCCTGCAGCAATGGCGCCCCCCCTCCTTTGCAGGTGTAGAACCAAATGGTACAGGGATACCGACCCCCTGAAGCATGGGGCTGGGTCACAATAGCGACCCCTGCAACCCCTATAGTTTCACCAGAAAATTCAATTTTTCTGCTGCATGTGTCCCCATTGGGACTGCACAGAAGAGTGTAGATAAATCTCCCCAATGGGGCCATAAACATTAAGATATCCACTCTATCAAAAAAAGAAAATATTTGCCTGTAGTCCTGCTTTTATGAACCATTCGGATAAGTTGTTTGCAGAAAAATGGGGGATTTATCCCGCATTATTGCAACACACAGTAACACGTGTTTAATTTTTACTGTAATGGCAATCCAACCTACCTTAACAATGCATATATGGAACCATAAGCCCCACAACAGGAGTAAAGGGCCCCAGGATCAGTGGAAAGGGCCCCGGTCCATGATTTCTTGCATCGGCGCCCTGAAGGTTCTAGTTACGCCTCTGGCATTGTGCAAATCTGGCCTAGAAGTTCAAGGCCAAATACACAGGGTTAATTTACTAAAGCTGGAGAGTGCAAAATCTGGTGCAGCTGTGCATGGTAGCCAATCAGCTTCTAACTTCAGCTTGTTCAATTAAGCTATGACAATAAATCTGGAAGCTGATTGGTTTCTATGCAGAGCTGCACCAGATTTTGCAATCTCATGATTTAGTAAATCAACCCCAAACTGCCTATGTCTATGGCCACCATCTGACCTATATTGAATGGTCTTTAGAAAGTCAACTCAGTCTTATTTATTCTATCCAATGCTAAATTCCAGGAGTAGTTTTAGTAAATCAACCCCATTCTAACAATAGTTAATTTGCATGTTATCCTCCATGGTCCAACTACCATTAGAGGAGCTCAACCTGGTCACCAATTGGGGTTTGTATCTCTACTTTTACTTTTTCAACTAAAACTTGGCATTAAGCGGCCTAGACAGGTCACACAAGAGGTTCCTGGCAGATTGCACAATAACTGATGTCACTTTCATGGCCGTCCCCTTCTCTAGGTGTGAAATGTCTCAGCTCTGGACAAGGGAGCTCCCCGGGGTGTCTGATAGGAGACAAGGAGAACAAGATCTGACAACCCAAAGCAGACCCTGTCCACACTGAGGAAAGCAGAGGGTTTCCATTGGAGGCATTGTAAATAGGCATGGTCCTCTCTCATTCGCCCCCTATTCTTCTCCTTCCAAGAGTCTGCACTCCATATACTGGTCATTAGCATCTATTAGAGCCTTTTGAAGTGGTCAGCAGCTTTGTGTGTCTACGTGGAGCCCTTTCACTGCAGGCACAATGACATCTGCAGAGGGGGACCCAGTCTCCTGGTTCTTCACTTTCATCTCCTGGCCAGGCTTTTGGAATGTGAATAAGGAGGATTCTCTTTAATAAAGTTATCAGGAAATGCTTTTCAATGGCTCTCCTCCCTCTCAGGAGCAGGGGGTGCACTAATAAGAGTGACAGGTTACCGGAGAGAATTAGTCAACAAATTCCCACCAGACATACCACCCCCCTCCCCATCCCCATCACCAACGCACCTCCAACCGCCTTTACAGGGCCTACAACTCAGCTGGAAATGGAGAGAGGTGATGCCAGGAGGGCTTTATACCAACCTCTGTTATCTGCATCCAGCTCATACCAAATACCAGGGTGACTATGGAGATAACAGGCACAGCTGCCAATGCTTTCATTCCCAGGGGCCCTTGGCTCCTGGAATGGAGTATGAAAGTGATGCTGCCCATACGTACAGCAACTTTTTTCTTGTAACTGACTGTTTGATCCCATCATTCAGATGTCCGAAAGGATTGTACGAGCCAACATTTAGACTGGGTTCACACTGTCACGGTGCAATTAACTCATGGTGTGCCACATGTTAATGTGCATTGTGTTAGGGCCCATTTCATTGTTTGCAGCGCCGTAGCGCACCTACATTAATGCACGTTATGTCACTCGTTAATGTGTGCTGCATCAGGGCAGCCCATTGAAATGAATAGGCTGCTAATGCACCCTAAGGCCTCCTACCCATTGTTTTTTGTGCAGGTTACCTGCAGTTTCCCATAGACTTACTATTATCTCTGGTGTTTTTGGTGCATTTTCTGACAGCGCACCAAGATTCCTGCATGTTGCATCTTTGCAAGGTGCCAAAATTGCAGGATATAATAGAAAGTGTATGGGAAACCTGAATAAAAAATGCAGGTACATCTGGTTTAGCCGCGGTGCAGCAGTGTGAAAGGACCCTAAGGCGTTCCTTTGCCATACATTGTGCTCATCTATGTCTTTATGGACCTTGCTTTGTGCACTGGTCCAAATCATTTGGTGGAAGGGGGATTATGGTGTGGAGTTGTTTTTCAGGGGTTGGGCTTGGCTCCTTAGTTCCAGTGAAGGGAACTCTTAAGGCATCAGCATACCAAGACATTTTGGACAATTTCATGCTCCCAACTTTGTGGGGATGGTCCCTTCCAGTTCCAACATGACTGCACACCAGTGCACAAATCAAGGTCCATAAAGACACAGATGGGCGAGTTTGGGGTGGAGGAACTTGACTGGCCTGCACAGAATCCTGACCTCAACCTGATAGAACACCTTTGGGATGAATTAGAGTGGAGACTGCAAGCCAGGCCTTCTCATCCAAAATCAGTGCCTGACCTCACAAATGCACTTCTTGAAGAATGTTCAAACATTCCCACAGACACTCCTAAACCTTGTGGACAGCATTACCAGGAGGAGTTAAAGCTGTTATAGCTGCAAAGGGTGGGCCAACTCAATAATGAACCCTACGGAGTAAGACTGGGATGCCATTAAAGTCCATATAAAGGCAGGTGTCCCAATACTTTTGATAATATAGTGTATGTGTGCATGGACACCTAGGCTAACATGCAGGGGAGTTTAGAGGAGGGAAAAACAAAAAACTCTAGAAGCCCCTAGGAAAAGTTGAAAAAGGTTCCAGTGGGCATGACGCCTTACGTATGCATTTTAGCGCACTTAAGCACAACCGATAAGTGTTGCCCTGAGCAAATAATTGGGACATCGGAATAAAAATGCTGAGAAATAAAAACACATGCAAATAAGTGTAAAGAGATCTTCATGTTAACAGCAAGAAAAAAAAATCAGAAGTGATTGTCGCACTTCACAAAACAAGATGGCTGGAGAAACAGGAATTGCGCAACTCATCTGATCATTTCCATCTTCAGAATGAACACCTCTTCAAAGTGATCCAGATGGTAGAGGAACATTGATCCATAGGGGCTCCTGCACACCTAGAGCATTGATTTGAGTTGACCAATGCATGTTTAACGCAAAGACAGGAAATGCCAATGCTGTCTATGTGACCGGTTCACACCGAAGTACTGTGATGGTGCTTGCTGGGAAAAATTTAGACAAGGTGGGCAGCGCAGTAATGTAGACACAGTGGGCAGTGCAGTAATGTAGACAAGGTGGGCAGCGCAGTAATGTAGACACAGTGGACAGCACAGTAATGTAGACACAGTGGGCAGCGCAGTAATTTAGACACAGTGGGCAGCGCAGTAATTTAGACACAGTGGGCAGCGCAGTAATTTAGACACAGTGGGCAGTGCAGTAATGTAGGGACAGTGGGCAGTGCAGTAATGTAGATAAAGTGGGCCGTGCAGTAATGTAGACCTGGTGGGAAGCGCAGTAATGCAGACACGGTGGGCAGCGCAGTAATGCAGACACGGTGGGCAGCGCAGTAATGCAGACACGGTGGGCAGCGCAGTAATGCAGACACTGTGGGCAGCGCAGTAATGCAGACACGGTGGGCAGCGCAGTAATGTAGACACAATGGGCAGCGCAATAATGTAGACACAATGGGCAGCACGTTAATGCAGACACAGTGATGTAGACAAGGTGGGCAGTGAAGTAATATAGACATGGTGGGCACACTGGGTAGCGCAGTAATGTAGATAAGGTGGGAAAAGCGCAGTAATGTAGACAAGGTGGGCATCAGCGGACATCAGGCTGTGGCAAGCATAGGGTAGTGGTTCCTGTGCCTTCTTCTCCTTCTCGGCGGACATCAGGCTGCGGTGGGCATCGGGTAGCGGCTCCTGTGTTTTTCGCTCAATCCCTCCTCCTCCGCTGTGCGTCTTCTCCCCTCCTCCTATGGTGTCCAATAGTATAACCTGTCCTTTCAGCCAATTGGGTGACGGGTAACAGACCCACTTCCCAAATGACCGGGACGGGAGTATCAGTGTTGCAACAGTGAATCTTCATTTGCTGTTGCAATACACCTGGGTGGGCTCTGGACGCAATGCTTTGTGCCCCGAGCCCACCCTATTTTGAAGCCTATAAGAGCCTCTGGCTCTAATCAAGTGCTTCAAAAAACACACCCCCCGCCCATCCCCGCCATAGGAATTCATGTGCCCGGCTTCCTGAAAGGGGCCAGGCGCATGGATAGGGAGGGCGGCACCCGTGCCCCCACAATAGACGGGCCGCCCCTGCAGGCGCTCCAATCATAGGTGTGCGCAGCCTATTGTATTAGGGTGTGCACCCCAAAGCTCAAACACACGTGGCTTTCTCTGCAGCCTTAGCTGCACTGGGCAATGATGAGGAAGTGCTCTGTACTGAGAGGCTTCCCGTTCATTCACAAACTGAAGCATAGCAAACACAGTTTACTATGCTTCCGTACTGAATGAACACAGCGAGTGAGTGTGTTCATTGTGTAAATTTGGAAAAGGAAGGGGCCGGTAAATAACATAGTAACTAGCCCCTTTCTTTGCTCTCCATCCTGAAACACTGAAACATCCCCTGCAACCACTGGGGGGAGAGGAGGGAAGCCAGCAGCACTGCAGGGGGCACAACAGGGGGGGGGGGGCCCAGGCAGTAGAGGGAATCGGCATGGCACAGAGTGATTAGGGTGTGCCCCCTGCGCATGCCTATGGTCCCAATACTTTGGGTAATATACGATAGATAGATAGATAGATTAGATAGATAGATTAGGATAGATAGATTAGGATAGATAGATTAGGATAGATAGATTAGGATAGATAGATTAGGATAGATAGATTAGGATAGATAGATTAGGATAGATAGATATTTTTTGAGTGCCATCTAAGAAAAGCGGTTGATATGTGAAGGGATCTTCTTACACAGCAGTCATGCTCATCCTTTGCGTCCAGTGGAAGAAGCATGCAGCCAGTGAAGTCCACACTCCCTGTTTTTACTTCTACTTGGAAGTCCTGCTGACCCTCTGATAATGACTCTGGAATAAGCATGTTTCTAGTGAAGTCAGACCCCTTGCATAGTGATTTGTGGGGGTCAGTGACCAGGGAAACATGGGGGTCCTCCCATGAGGTGAAGAATATCAGATCTCTCTCTAAGTATAGATTTCCTGTCTATGGACACCTGTGTGCTTTGAAGATTCCAGGTACAAGGGTCAGGGTGCAGGGACTCAGGGCAGTGCCATGACCTGATCCTCTATTAGGTCCTCATCACCCCCCCCCCCCCCCATGACAGGTCACAGACTGGTAGGAGGGGGGGGGCATGTCCCAGCTGTGTGGACTGTCACCCTGCCCTAGCAGACAGCAGTCACAGCTCAGTGTCACTTGTCACAAAGACCCCTGTGACTGGGGACCCCCCTCTAATCCTGACCCCCAGGTGTTACATTTCCCAAGTCGTTACCAGGGGGTGAAATTCTGCAGCTTTCTAAGTGAAATACATTAGCAAAATACACACAGCTAATGGGAAACAAAGTGGCCAATTACCCGGACTAATTAATATTAAGAGAGGAGGGGCTCATATTTAATCATATCACTGGATGGTGGGGGAGGGGCTTCAAGGGATACCCCTGGGCAGGGGAAGATGTAATGCCCAGGGGGCTGACTGCTACAACTACAAATTCAACTAAATCCTAGAATTTTATAATATTATAGTATAACCTGAAATCTAGGACATTCCCTATTTTATTTCTTTTTTTACATATTAATTTATTCCCTACTCAGGTTATTATGGCCAAACTAAACACCTAGGCAGAATTACCTGTGTCCCTACTGCAAACATGCAACCACCTGGGGGCACCCCAGGAACATGCTGAGGCTTGTAGTTCCACAGTTTGTAGCAATTCAGTATTTACCCACCAGATAGATAAAATCATAAGAAATAAGAATTCTACAACCTCTTCATATCCAACGTTGTAATGTTGCATTAGCCACTAGATAATAATAATAAATGTATTTTATTATTATTATTATTTCAGGTACTTATATAGCGCTGTCAATTTACGCAGCGCTTTACATATATATTGTACATTCACATCAGTCCCTACCCAAGGAGCTTACAATCGAAGATTTTATCCATTATTTTCTCTTATGATTTGATCTATCTGGTGGCTAAAGGAACATTACATCATTGGCAATGATAATTTTGTATTAATAATAATAATAATGACATTAATAAATAATATGTTGTAGTAATACTACTATTACTACTACTAATAATATTATAATATATAGTAAAAGTAAGTGAATGTGGTGTGCCAGAAGTGTATGCTGTCCTGCTGCAGAGACTGATGTGGATGTTTTATTGTTTTTTGTACAGAGTTGTGGATTATGTTAGAGAAATAAACAAAAATAGTATTATTATTATTAATAATAATAATAATAATAATAATAATAGAGACTGTAGACAGATTAGAGTAATCCCCTCTGATACAAATGTGGCTCTGTGTTCTCTGTACAACACTACAGAATATCTCAGAGCTATATAAATGTATAATGATAGTGTGACTGTATAGGTGGGGCATTAGAGTGTCAGCTCCTCTGCTACAGGGATTGATGTGACTGAATCAACGGTCTCTACAGCACTGTGGAATGCGTCAGAGCTATATATAATGCATAATAATAATAATAATAATATTATTAATAATAAGTTGCAGTAATAATAAAAATAATAATATTATAATATATAGTAAAAGTAAGTAAATGTGGTGTGCCAGAAGTGTATGCTGTCCTGGTGCAGAGACTGATGTGGATGATTTATTGTTTTTTGTACAGAGTTGTGGAATAGGTTAGAAAAATAAACAAAAATATTATTAATAATAATGATATTAATAATAATAGAGACTGTAGACAGATTAGAGTAATCCCCTCTGATACAAATGTGGCTCTGTGTCCTCTGTACAACACTACAGAATAAGAGCTATATAAATGTATAATAATAATACTAATAGTGTGACTGTAGGTGGGACATTAGAGTGTCAGCTCCTCTGGTGCAGAGATTGATGTGACTGACTCAGAGGTCTCTGTACAGCACTGTGGAATGTGTCAGAGCTATATATAATGTATAATAATAATAATAATAGTAATATAAAGTTTCACTGTAGAGAATATATTAGATTGTAAGCTCTTCCGATCTAGAGAGATATGTGACTGGTCAGTGTTCTCTGTACAGCACTGCGGTATATGACAGAGCTCTATAAATGTATAATAATAATAGTGTGTGAATGTGGGTAGGGCATTAGAGTGTAAGCTCATCTGGTGCAGAGGCTGATGGCCCTGGTCCAGTTCTATATTATTATATAAATTATTATTTTGCACCAAGAAGAACATGAGAATGATTATAAATATTGCAAATTCGGAAACAAAGATTCTATTGTGTCTTCCATATGAATAGAAATTAAGGGGTGGGTGGGATGTGAATAGGGTTCGGTGTTTGTAGGGAGCGATGTGGATTGCCTGGTATCGGTCCTCTGTGCCCATCTCGGGAGTTTTGTTCTCCATCACCAATTGGCATTTCATAGGGAAGAGATTTGTATTCAGAGTATCAGTGCAAGGGTGAGAAATCGCTGAGCTCAGCACAGATCTGCCCAATGTAATGTGCTGATTGCTTATATTGCTGCTAATTATCATCATTACAAAGGAGGATCTATAGGAGGTGATTGGGTCACATCAGCCTTTTACCACCTCCTAATTATTCAACACATGGCTTTATATAACGAATCGGAATCTTATTTTAATCTAAAATGTATTTATTCTTTAAGTTTTTTTTTTATCCTACTTTAATCAGAAACTTGTGTTTTTATTTGATAAATCATGGATACTAATGCTGCATTTCAAAAGTGATTCAAATGCAATTAATTATAAGGATTGTTTACAGTCATTTATACTATTGAAGATTTGTTGCCAATGTTTATTTACATTCGAATTCATCTGTACTTCATCACACATTAAATAGAACTCCTGCTATTGTCTTACGTTTTATTGTAATTTAAGTGCCCCCCCCCCTTTATTTTGAAAACAGAATTGCTATGGAAAAAATAAAATAAATAGTATAATTATATATCTGCATATATCTGCGTGTTTTGCATTTAATTAATTCAGTTTTTCTGATTTTGACTAAGTATATGTAAAAAATATATATATATATATATATATATATATATATATATATATATATATATATATATATTTGCATATTTAAATATATAAAAAAGAATATATATATAAATATCTTTTGTATATATTTCAATATGCATATACATACACACTAGTGCAGATTGAGATATATACATAATATATATTTTTTGTATATGCTGCTGTAGATTGAGATTATATTATATACACACACACTGCTGCAGATTGAGATGTATACATATTTTTTTACATATACTGCTGCAGATTTAGATAGGTATATAAAAATCTGCAGCAGTATATGTAAAAAAAAAAAGTATCTTCTTAATGAAATAAAAATGTAGAAAATTATATATATATATATTTTATACACACACACCAATGTATATCTCAATCTGCAGCCGTATATGTTAATATTGATTTAATAAAATAAAAACGCATATATGGTACTGAGTCCAAATTAAAAAAGCATACACTGCTGTAGAATATATTACATGCACATATAGATTTCCTCCAATCATTATTACATGGGTTGCAATTATATCAAATTATAATCCAATTTGCCGCAATGGATTTATTTACAAATGTTAACTTGATAAAAAAAAATAAAAAAAAATCAATGTATTAATATTGATTTGGTTTGTGAAAATGTAGAGGACTGCAGCAGTGTATGGATTACATTATGTTAGAATTAAAAAAAAAACAAAACAAAAAAAAAAAACCAAACAACAACATACATGCATTTATATATTTAATTTTGTTTAAAAAAATATACATGTTGCAGATTATATATATAGATATATGTGTGTATAATTAGATTTTATTGCAGCCATAGAATTTGAGCAGCTAATACTGAGTAGTAAATTGCTTTGAAAATGATCAGGAAAGCTGCCAATTCCCTTCAGACTCTCCCCCCCCCCCCCCAAAAAAAAAAAAATCCAGCAGAATTGTGGATAACAATGTAATGCTGCTCTATTATTACCCACATTTCCCACCTAATCATTCCCTGTTAAGTATTCTCCTGCCTGTTTTTCTGAGGCTCTCTGGAGATCTGGCCTCCTTGTCAGGCTGGGGGGTGTTTGCTGCTGGGGAGAATTTATCATTAAAACAATTATGTTTAATTATAAGTTTAATTGCAAATTGCAGAGAGAGAGAGTGAGCTGGTGGTGGGACAAATGTCTGCTGCTCAGTGATCTCTATCTATGGGAAGGGCTGCACAGGGGTGAGGAATTTATTTAAACAACTTTTCTATTTTAAAGAATGACTTAAATATTATTATAGATATCATTTAATCCGTAACAAGGTGTCTTTCACCAACTCTTTTGATCTTAAGTAGCAACTAAGCTTTTCATGTCTTGGATTTGTTACAAATGTAATCCTATACATCTCAATGGGCTGTTTATATTAGCAAAACAGGTTTCACTTGTGGTGTAGTGTTTTTTTTTTTTTTGGCAAGTTTGCAGGTAATGGTTTTGCATTGCATTGCAAGCAAGCAGCTCCCCCCCCCCCCCACGTATTTAAATATTTTATTTCAGGTACACAACCATGTAAAATCAAATAATATTAGCACAGATTTGTATATCTTTTTCAGGCAGGTATGCAGCATGCAAAATGTGTTGTCCATTATTATTTATTTCCTTTATTTTCTGCAGGTACACAGCAATGCAAAATGATAAAAAACACACACACACTTTTATGCATGATTGCAGGTACTGGTTTTGCACTGCAATCAAGCAGCCCCCCTTTTTTCCATATACTTAAATATATGTATGTTTTTAATTCTTTTGCATTGCTGTGTACCTGCAGAAAATAAAAGCTATAAACATCATGGACAGCTCATTTTGTATGCTACATACCTGCCTGAAAAATTTTCACAAATCTACACATTTGATTTTACATTGTTGTGCATCTGAAAAAAAAAAAAAAAAAAAAAAATAATAAATATATATATATAAAAAAAAAAAAAAAAAAGTCTACGTGTTGT
>BLSH010285223.1:105634-129931 GCA_018402905.1 Glandirana rugosa | reverse complement strand
CCTGGGCGCAAAGCCAGGATAATTTATAGCAAAAAAACTGTACATACGCTGTTATTTATATGAAAGACACGTTTGATACTGTAATTTATTTATTTGATACACTTTTTATATAAAGATTTTTACTTTATTTTATGAATGTCTGCAATTTCTTTTCTGTGAAGAAAGGTTCATAAGCAAAGACACACACACACACACTTTATTTTCCAACAAGTAACAGTTAATAAAAAATTAATATATGTTAAAAATATATATATTATATATATATATATATATATATATATATATTTACATTTTTAGAAAAAAAAAATAAATTTTGACAACTGCATACACGGTCCTAATAATAAAGGTCCCTGCACTTTCACTCACTTTATCCCACGCTCCCCTGGCAGATGGTTCTCCATGTTCCAGCTGTAGACTCTTTGGTTTTATCACGCCCAATGCAGAGGTATAGACCCTGCATTGGTCTTGATTATTTCAGGACCTTTATACCTTTTTTTTTTTTTTTTTTTTTTTTTTTTTTTTTGGCCTCTGGCCAAACATGGTTAGAAAAACAGTCAGATTTCTAAAGATCTGTCGAATGTGTTAACGCACGTATGTGATAAGGCCATCATTGTATTGATATATTTGTATCATTATATGTCGCCATATTATCGATCTCAACATAAACGGTACATTTTTCAGGAATTGATTGCATGATCTGGGGTTACATTTTAACAAGGGCATGTAGACTTTGTTGAACTGTTTTCCATTTATTTGACAACTAAGGTTTAGAAAATCTATCAAAGTCCGAAGTGACGGTGTGGTGGTTTTTTTTTTTTTTTTGCCATAAAACTTTGCATTTCGACAATTGAAATTCGCCTACTAAGGTTTTGAAAGTCGAACGATCGAGTGTTTTGAACTATTTTTTTACATTTTATTTTTCTAACCATGTACGGCCAAGCGTTACACATGTTAAGGATCTTTACTTTATTTTTCAACAAGAAGAAGTTAATAAAAAAAATGTGTGTGTGTGTGCATGCATGTATGTATATACTTTTTTAAAATTAATATAATATATATTTAAAAAAATATATAATATTTTAATGGAAATTTTATATATATTTATTATTATTATTATTATTATTATTATGTTTTTTTTGCTGGCCAATAAGATTTGAAAATTACAATCACATGGCTAATAATAAAATTCCTCACCATTAACACGCAATTTCAGGAAACTTAAAAATGAACCCTTGCAGTGGGGGTTAGCTGCACATTTTGGGGGAGAATTTTTGCACCTTCAATCACCTTATTCCTTGCTCACCTGGCAGATGGCACGCCCCCATGTTATTTCTGGACCTTCATACCTTAGTTGGGTTGAGCATGGGGAAAGTAGATCCCCCTCCTTCTTCCTTCCCCTTTTTTTTTTTTTTTTCCCTTACTCTAGACCTAAATGAGCAATTAACCATTGTAGTGCAGGCACAGCACTATTGCAATGGATATTTTTTTAAATGTTTTCCAGAGTTGGGATTTAACATTTTATGTAATAGCTTTTTTTTTTAAATGTATTTTTCCTAAAATTATAAAAAAAAAAATATATATATATATTATTTTTATTCTGTCTGTGTGGAGTGTTTTTTTTTTTTTTTACATATCTGCTGGGTAGATTTACACTATCTATGGCGAGTATTTTTTGAGGAGCAATTCATCCTGTGAAACTGCACTGTATGGGAAGTACTTATTTGCTATGGTCAATTAGCTCCATCTAGTGGCCATAAATGAGGTAGCTCCTCTATGTTTAAGGAATGAATAAAATTCAACCTGGAGAGAAAATCAGCCTAATAATTTTTTTTCTTTTTACATTTTCTGCCCTCATTGGCACACAATAAATGTACATGGCAGTTTTACAGGGCTAATAGCTCTGCATATGTTTTAAACGATACCCCAAAGTCCTGAGGACCATTTTCATTGAGATAGAAAGTGCTGGGAAATAAGAATTGTCATGGTTGGTGAAGGTGAATCTTTCTATGGAGATAATGGAAGTCTAAGAGGTGAATTCCTTTCCCTTTTGGAAATTGCTCTCCCTCTCTGTTGCATTTCTGGGACCATAAGGCCTGTGTCACACGATTCACCCCCCCCCCCCCCCCCACGGGAGACTGACCTTAAAGTGGTTGTCAACCTGTGACAACCACTTTAACCTGCAGGTAAGCCTAGAATAAGGCTTACCTGTAGGTGCACTGCATATCTCACAAACCTGCACGGTTCAGGAGATATGCAGTGTTTTACATGTGCCGACGACATGTCCGCACATGCGCAGTGAAGAAACAGCCTCTGTGCCGTGACTGGCGGCTCCCGCGCGCATGCGCGGGAGTGATGTCACGCGACTCCGGCCAGTCACAGAGCCAGAGTTGTGGCCTCGGAAGGAAGAGGGGCAGAAGATGGACGCGGCCTGGAGCGGGGATATCGCTGGATGCCGCAGGCTACGTTTGCAGGTAAGTGGCACATAATGGGCTACTATGCGATGCATAGTAGCCCATTATGCTTCTACTTTACAGGGTTATATTGAGGAAATAAACCCAATCTGGGTTTACTTTCTCTTTAACTTAGGAGGCAGGGGGAAGGAAGAGCCCAGCCGTTGCTTCTCCTGGCTGAACAGGAAGTGTGTCCTGATTGAGACACAATGGCCAGGGAGTCCTAAGATTCCCTGGCCTTTCGGGTCTCAGGACTTGCTTCCTGATTGGCCAGGAGGAGAATCAGGAAGACAATAGCAAATATTAATTTGCTGTTGTCACACAACTGAGTGGACTCAGGGCGTAGTGCTCTGCGCCCCGAGCACACCCTTTTTTGAAGCCAATTAGAGCCTCAGGCTCTAATCACATGCTTCAAAAAAAAAAAAAAAGCCCTGTTAGAATCCATGTGTCCGGCGCCCTGCATGTAGATTAAACATCGGGCGCATGGATGAGGGGGGCAGCGTCCCTGTGCCCCATATGGATGGGCTGCCACTGCTCAGCTATGTTCCTGTGTGAAAGGGGGGGGGGGCGGTGTCCCTTCCATCCTCTCCAATCAGTTCTCAGAGCTCTCCTCACTGAGGTCTGCAGAGTGTAGCTTCAGCTCTCCATCCCCTTTTTTTCCTCTGAATTCTTAGAGAAGCGGTGATTGACAGCCCCAGTCCTGTCCTATGCCTTCCCTTCCCTCCAATCAGCTCTCAGAGCTCTCCTCACTGAGCTCTGCGGAGTGTGACTTCAACTCTCCGCCCCTTTTTTCTGAGCTCTCAGGCAAGCTTTATAAGTCAGCACATTGAACAGATGTAGAGAAGAGAACACTGCAGATAAATAGGTACAACTTATGTCGGAGGATTTGTTTTATCTCTGTGTACCACCTCACTGGGTATATGGAAGGGTTTAAAACCACTTTAAAGTAGGATTCCAGGTTTAATATAACCCCAAAACCCAAAAATGTAACATATTGCAGCTTACCAATCATTAGATGTGGTGGTTGCATTTGTTTTCTTTTTTTTTAGTTCCCCCCCCTCTTGTTTCACCTGGTAATTTGGCCAGTAACACACCACCTGTATTAGAGTGCCCTTACTCTGGATGAAGGATTACAGGAGGCACAGCAGACAGCAGCATTTTTAGTCAGAGGGGAGTGTTAACATAGAAAAGTGACATCAGAAAAAGACAGAGTAGTCCATCAAATCTGCCCATTTTTAAAAAAAATTGTTGTTAGCTATAGATCTATACTTGCCCCATGTTAAATGTACTAGCAGATTTAAATACACTAACAAAGTGAAGCCAAACTCCAGCTCCCACTTTATAATCATTTTTTTTTCTTTTGGAATAAAGATTTTACACCAATAAATAAAAGCTGACCATTGTAAGCACCCCTGTCAGTGGTAAATGGTTTGTCTCATCTCTGTAACTGACACATTCTGCTGGAGAGCTTGTTTTTTTTGAAGAACAACAGAGTAAGAGCGGCCCGTATGACCAGAGTGGACTGGCCGAATTTCGATCCATGTATGGACAGGCTAGTCTATTGATTGTGTAGAACCAGTCCTTCAGGTTTTTCCAGAATGATCAGGTAGGGAAGTCTCCCCGCTGTCAGAACACAATAGCACAGTGGGAGTGACTCCAGACATTGAATGTGTGGATGGGGGGATTGGATGTGGATGAGTTTTTACCTCTGACAAAATACCGGCAATAATCATGGAAAAGTAAAACTCATGGCTGCCCATCATCAACTCCTAACACAGAAATGTTACCTCGCGGATACAGAAGCCTCAGCCTGGTCTCCTCCAGGGTTGCCAACCGCCAGTAAATTTACTGACAGTTCATAAAAATCTGTGATTTTTACAACTGTCTATAAATATCAGGGTCTGATAATTTGTCAGGCTGTGCTGATTTTTTAAGTGTAAACCGGGCAAATTACTTGATATGGGTATTGTCAGTGTTTCCATGTTGTGTTTAAATATCAATTGTCTTAGTTTTTAATAGGAGTTCTGTTATTTTTCAGGTTGTCAGTAAAAAAGGTGCTCCGCCAGTAAATTTTCCATGTTTCGACAGTAAAAAATGCTGCGGGAGGTTGGCAACACTGGTCTCCTCACATTGCTCTCCACACTATGAAGCTCTAGGACATTGGTTCTCAACTCCTGTCCTCGGGACCCACTAACAGGCCAGGTTTGCAGGCATGGGCGTCCGCAGAAGTTTTTTCAGGGGGGGGGGGGCATAATTTTAAAGTCACCCATGCTCTGCCCCTTTTTGACAATGCCATTATCACATTATCGTGGTCAGAGACCGCAGTCATTGTACAGGAAACAGTCAGAGACTGCAGACATTGTACAGAAGACAGTCAGAGACTGCAGACATTGTACAGGACATGGTCAGAGACTACAGACATGATACAAGAGACGGTCAGAGACTGCAGACATGGTACAAAAGATGGTCAGACACTGCAGACATGATACAAGAGATGGTCAGAGACTGCAGACATAGTACAGGAGACATCAGAGACTGCAGACATGATACAGGAGATGGTCAGAGACTGTGGACATGGTACAGGAGATATTCAGAGACTGCAGACATGATACAGGAGATGGTCAGAGACTGCGGACATGGTACAGGAGACGGTCAGAGACTGCAGACATGGTACAGGAGACGGTCAGAGACTGCAGACATGGTACAGGAGACGGTCAGAGACTGCAGACATAGTACAGGAGACAGTCAGAGACTGCGGACATACTACAGGAGACGGTTAGAGACTGCGGACATAGCACAAGAGATAATCAGAAACTGCATACATGGCTCAAGAGGATAAGGACCTAGTGGGGAACCCCAGATTCCAGGGGGGGGGGCAACCGCCCCCCCTTGCCCCTACCTGCAGACGCCCATGTTTGCAGGATAACTGAAATGCATCACAGGTGTTATCATTTGCTGCTCAGTGATTGCAGTATTCTAGTCTGCATCTCCCCAAGGTAATACTTAAAATCTGGCCTGTTGGTGGGTCCCGAGGACCGGAGTTGAGAACCACTGCTCTAGAACAGAACAGAACTGCCACCACTTCAGGGAACCCCTGAGGACATCAGATGTCAGTAGCCAATCTTCTCTTAAGATTGGTTCACACCTATGCGTTTTTAGTGCATTTTGCAGGAACGCTGTACTGTCCATTTAACATGGTTACCTATGGATCTGGCTCACATCTGTGCGTTTTGAGCTGGTGTGTTTTTTGGAAAGAGTCAGGGTTTTTTATGCATTTTGTGTTTTTTTTGGCTAATAAGAAAGTATGAAAGTTCATGGAGGGTGACTTTGATTTGACTTTACGCTCTCTGGCACCCAAGTCACATCAGGAACCTTTATGCATGTTAGGGTGTAAGTCGCATGTGAGGGTTAAGGGCTAGAGTTAAATGTTAGGGACAGGGTTAGGGTTATAGCTGGGGTTAGGCTTAGGAGTAAAAGTTGGCGTTATAGCGCTAACCAATGATTACCGCTAACCCTAACAATTACTGCTAAACCTAACAATTATCGCTAACCCTAATGATTACCGTCAGCCCTAATGATTACCGCTAACTCTAATCTTAACAATTATCGCTAACCCTAACGATTACCGCTAACTCTAACAACTACCGCTAACCCTAATCCTAATAATTACTGCTAACCCTAACAACTACCGCTAACCCTAATGATTACCGCTAACCCTAACAATTACCTCTAACCTTAATAATTACTGCTAACCCTAACAACTACCGCTAACCCTAATGATTACCGCTAACCCTAACCCTAACAATTACCTCTAACCTTAATAATTACAGCTAACCCTAATAATTACCTCTAACCCTAACCCTAACAACTACCGCTAACCCTAATGATTACCGCTAACCCTAACCCTAACAATTACCGTTAACCTTAACAATTACCGTTAACCCTAACAATTACCGCTAACCCTAACAATTACCGTTAACCTTAACAATTACCGTTAACCTTAACAATTACCGCTAACCCTAACAATTACCGCTAACCCTAACAATTACCGTTAACCTTAACAATTACCGCTAACCCTAACCCTAACAATTACCGCTAACCCTAACAATTACCGCTAACCCTAACCCTAACAATTACCGCTAACCCTAACAATTACCGCTAACCCTAACAATTACCGCTAACCCTAACCCTAACAATTACCTCTAACCTTAATCATTACCGCTAACCCTAACCTTAATGACTACCGATAACCCTAATGATTGCCGGTAACCCTAATGATTACCGCTAACCCTATTGATTACCACTAACCCTAATAATTACCGCCAACCCTAACCCTAATGACTATCGATAACCCTAATGATTGTCAATAACCCTAACGACTACCGCTAACCCTAATAATTACCGCTAACCCTAACCCTAGTCCTAACCCTAACTCTAACATGTGACTTTGGACACATAAAGGTTCATGCACGACTTTGATGCGACTTGAATGTCGCATTAAAGTTGCATCAAAGTCACACTCCATGAGCAGAAATGTCATTATCAAAAAAAGAAAACTACAAAATGCATAAAAAAACCCGTCAAAAATGCACCAAACATGCATCAAAACACATGTTCAAGAACGCAAAACACGCCAGAAAAAAATGCATCAATTACAACAAGCCTAGGTGTGAATTTAGCCATATGTAGGGTTCTGTCTATAGCAGTAGTGTCCAACTTAAAAGGACCCAATGGCCACATTTGTCCACAAGTCAAGTTGAGGACCACATCCAAGTCAACATAAATGTCAGTAAAGTTCTGTTTACACCAGTGGAGTCTAAACTGTGTACAGGACACTGTGGCTGGGTCCTAGAAGGGCGCTATATTTCCCCTCTGTTTGGACTGTGGTCCCTTTAACCACTTCAGCCCCGGAAGGATTTCCCCCTTTAGGACCAGAGCACTTTTTGCGATTCGGCACTGCGTCGCTTTAACTGAAAATTGCGCGGTCGTGCGACGTTGTACCCAAACAAAATTTGCGTCCTTTTTTTCCCACAAATAGAGCTTTCTTTTGGTGATATTTGATCACCGCTGCGTCATTTCTGATCGCCGCTATAAACAAAAGAAGAGCGACAATTTTGCAAAAAAACCCAAATTTCTTACTTTTTGCTAAAATACAAATCCAAAAAAAAAATAAATAAAAAAACATTTTTTTTCATCGGTTTTGGCCGATTTATATTCTTCCTCATATTTGTGATAAAAAAATTTTGCAATCGGCGTTTATTGATTGGTTTGCGCAAAAGTGGTCGCGTTTACGGATGATGAGAATTCATTTCTGGGGTTTTTTATTTTTTTTATTTTTTACTAGTAATGGCGTCGATCTGCGATTTTTAGCGGTACTGCGATATTGGGGCAGACATGTCGGACTATATTGACACTTTTTTGGGACCATTGGCATTTATACAGCGATCAGTGCTATAAAAATGCACTGATTACTGTGTAAATGCCATTGGCAGTGAAGGGGTTAACATGCAGGGGGCGCTCTAAGGGTTAACTGTGTTCCCTGGGCGTGTTCTAACTGTGGGGGGACTGCCCTAGCTGGGGAGGGGAGTGATCACAGCTTCCATATAGAGGAAGGCTGTGATCACTCCCTTCCCCCTCTAACAGAACGGAGGTCCGTGTTTACTCACTGGGCGCGATCTCGCAGCCGCCGTCATATGACGGCGATTTGCGCAGGAGCGGCACACTGTCGCCGTCAATTGCCGATCAGCGGTCGGCAAGCGGTTAAGGGAACAAAAAAGGATTAACTCACTGGTCAGAGGAAGTAGGTTTAAGAGAGATAGGGAGTTGTTGGTGGTGTGGAGGAGTCTGGAGGAGACTGTGAATGGTGAACAGTGGATGGTGTTGCAGCTGTGTCAGTGCATAGCAGTGTCCTGTCTGGAGCCCAGCTAGCAGCAGAGGTTACCCACTAAAAAAAACCCAAGGACTGATTAACTGCAATAGCAGTTCTGAACTGTGCAAGTCGGTGAGACTTATATTTACTTCTGTTGTTTTGCTGCTGTGAAGCTATTTAAGTTCAATAAACCTTCCTTGGATTGCAAAGCCTGTGTCCTGCGATCTAGCTGGTCCCCCCGAACTTTACAACCAATACTGCATTGTGTCCTTTTAGGTTGCAGAAGAAGTCCCCACAGGCCACCAATTGGACAGTACTTTCTACACTAAAGCCATGCTCTTCTTATGGTTTGCATGAGGTGATAGGCATGCCTTTACATGTGTTGCATTGAGGGAGCTCATTTATTTTGGGGTCTCTTCACCCCTCATTTCAATGAGGACCTAATGCACCCAGGTGAATTAAAGGAGACTGTGTTAGTTTTGATTACACAGCAAACCACAATGCATAAAGTCTTCACATCTTTTGCACTGTGGTATATGTAGAACATGTACATGTGTTATAATTGTGTATGTAGGGTGCAATTAAGAATGAATAATAATGCACCACAATACACATATACAGTAAGTTACCATACATGCATTGCTGCAATGCTTTTTATCACAACAAAGAGGTGTAGAGGCAGCCTAAGTCCTAATTGCCTGTGAATGGTGAGGGTCAAGGTTGCAAAACCTTATGTGTGGTATAGCCACTGTGCCTGTGCCTCCAGGTTATGCAAAGTCTTTGGTCTTCTTGCATGAACCACACGTTTGATATCTGCCCAGAGTAGCTTGATGATATTAAGGTCAGGAGTCTATGATCGCCACTTCAGAACCTTCACCTTTTTCTACTCTAACCATTAGAGGGTCAACTTGGCCTTGCGCCTTTGGTCATTGTTGTGCTGGAAAGTCCAAGAGCATCCCATGGGCAGCTTTCGTGCAGAAGAATGCAAATTGTCTGCCAGTATTTTCTGATAACATGCTGCATTTGTCTTGCCATCAATTTTCACATGATTCTGCATGCTTTTAGAGCTCACAGACCCCAAAACCATCAGTGAGCCACCACCATACTTCACAGTGGGCATTGTATTCTTATCACTATAGGCCTTGTTGACCCCTCTCCAAACATAGCGCTTATGGTCATGGGCGTCCGCAGGTAGGGGCAAGGGGGGGCAATTGCCCCCCCCTGGAATCAGGGAGTCTGCAGTCTCTGACCATCTCCTGTACTATGTCCGCAGTCTCTGACCGTATCCTGTACTATGTCCGCAGTCTCTGACCTTCTGCTGTACCATGTCTGCAGTTTCTGACCGTCTCCTGTACCATGTCCGCAGTCTCTGACTGTCTCCTGTATCACGTCTGCAGTCTCTGACCATCTCCTGGATCATGTCTGCAGTCTCTGACCATCTCCTGTACTACGTCTGCAGTCTCTGACCGTGATAATGTAATTATGACATTGTCAAAAAGGGGCAGAGCATGGATGACCTTGAAATTATGCCCCCCCCTGGAAAAAGTTCTGCGGATGCCCATGGTTATGGCTGTGACCATAAAGCTCTATTTTGGTCTCCTCACTCCAGATTACAGTGTGCCAGAAGGTGTGAGATGTGTCAAGGTATTGGCGGGCATATTGTACCCGGGCTTTTGTGGCATTGCTGAGGTAAAGGCATCTTTCTGGCAACTTTACCATGCAGCTCATTTTTGTTCAAGTATCCTCATATTAAGCTGCTTGAAACAACCACACCATTTTTTTTCCAGAGCAGCCAGTATTTCTCCTGAGATTACCTGTGGAGTTTCCTTTGTATCCGAAATGATTCCTTTGCCAGGTGTGGCTGCAATCTTTCTTGGTTTACCTGACCTTGGTTAGGTATCAAAAGATCTTCAAATTTTCTACTTCTTAATAAGTGACTGAACAGTACTGACTGACCTATTCAATGCTGTGGATATCATTTTATATCCTTTTCCATAACTATAAAGTTCCATTACCTTGTTACGCTGGTCTTTTGACAGTTCTTTTCTGCTCCCCATGGCTCAGTATCTAGCCTGCTCAGTGCATCCACGTGAGAGCTAACAAACTCATTGATTATACACAGACACTAATTGAAATTTAAAAAGACACAGATGTGGAAAATTAACCTTTAGGCCTCATGCACACTAAGCGTTTTTACAACTGCTGTTTTGGGCGTCAGACTTTTTTTTTTTTTTTTGTGTCCATGCACACATAGGCTTTTATCAGATTTTTTTGTCTGGAGGGTTTAGTGGCAGAAAAAAACCCTCTAACAGCATGTTCTGCAGCAGCAAAGTTTTGGCAGCTCCTGAACTCTACTAAATTCTCCTAAATTCTGCTAAACGTGGGTGTCCAGGGTTTAGCAGAGTTTTTTTTCTTTAAGTGGAGGCCTCCGGTGTCCTTAACAACCAGTGATTAGCTGGTTCTTAACCACTTCAGCCCCGGAAGGATTTCACACTTTAGGACCGGAGCCCTTTTTGCGATTCGGCACTGCGTCGTTTTAACTGACAATTGCGCGCTCGTGCGATGTTGTACCCAAACGAAATTTGCGTCCTTTTTTCCCACAAATAGAGCTTTCTTTTGGTGGTATTTGATCACTGCTGCGTCATTTCTGATCGCCACTATAAACAAAAGAAGTGCGACAATTTTGCAAAAAAACCCAAATTTCTTACTTTTTGCAAAAATACAAATCCAAAAAAAAAATATAAAGGGGGGTGGGGGGGGTCATGTGCTATTGGGGGGACAAACATTTTTGCTAGGAGGGGGGGATTGTGCTGGAAGAGGAAATTTGAAGGGATAGAGGATTTGTGCTAGGAGGGGTGATTTATTTTATGGGGGGAGGCATTTGTGTTAATTGTGGGCAAATATTTGTGCCTGGAGGGGGGATTTCAGCAGGGGGTGTATTTATACTGGGAGGAGGGGGAAATTTATGCTTAGGGGGTGCTCAATTTTTTTTTTTTGGGGAGGAGGGGTATTTTTGCTGACACATAATGCTCAAGCATCTTTGGGAGGGGTGCAGTTTGGCATATTCACCCTGGGCTCTGAATGACCTTATCTCAGCACTGCTTCAAGCCCACCGCTCTTGGCCTGAAAACCCATCCTCAACCCTAATAAACCCCCACTCCCAAAATAAGTGACTGCCTCCACCTCTTTCCTTCTTTCAGTTTCCTGAATTCTGCCTGATTGGCCAGCCCCTCTCACATTCCTCTGACAATATGGAAGTGGAACTCCAGCCAAATTTGTTTTAGAGTAGGGGAACTGTTTAGAACTTTGATTTGATTTTCATTTTTGCCTGTTAATCCTGCTGGACAAATTCACTTTCCCATTGTGCAAGTTAACCATTGTCACTTGAACAGGAAGTTAGGGAAAATCTAACATTGTACTGTTGTCAATAGAACAGTAGCAGAGGGGCAATGACCAACTAAAGGACATTGTTAACAAAACCAATGGTCAAAGATGGAATTTCCCCTCACTTCCTGTTTAAGCTGAACAGTCTAGTGTAAGGAAAATGTATTCTGTTTCACATTAGCTTTGTGAGTCTGGGAATTGATTGAGGTCACTGCAGGTCAGGCTGGAGGGCTCTACTGGTCAGGCCTTTGCTACCTTCCCCTGGTTCTAGTAGCTGCTGGAAGTTTCTGGAAGCTAGTGGTGGAGGAGAGGAGGCTGAAATCTGCATATTCATGGAATGGCCTGGCGGGGTGGCCAGGTCAGCCCATAAATATTGTGGAGCCTGGCCAACAGGGTGGGTTGTGTTCAGATGGAAGATGGAGTGTCCTGGAGCCTGGGAAGTGACCCGGGACTGAGGGAGGCTCTGTCTCCAGGCTGGAGCTGATTAAGGAGAGAAGCTGAAGAGAGGGAACTGTACTACCCTTCAGTCTCTTCTATGAGACATCCTGGCTAGAATGGGAAGACCTGGACAGCAGGAGGCCTGAACAGCAGTCTTTTCCAGAGCAGCTGGATTCCAGGGACAGTGTGAGTACCAGGGCCTATAAGGGAGAAGGCTGTCCAATGCAATATCCAGGAAACTTTCAAGGGACAGTGTCACAGCTAAATCCAATGGATATTAGAAGTTCTACAATGCCAGCAATTTTAATACCATCAGCCCTTTGCCCTTCACTGGGAGGAAATTAAGGTATTCCCACTAGGTTGTAGTTGTCGCTCCAAAATATTTGCCCCCATCTATTGTACAGTTAAAGAAAGGGTGTAGTTGGAGATGGTTTCTGTGCCCTTATAGAAATGGATTAAAGCATAAAAATATAAAGAGCGGGTAGCAGGGAAACTTTAGGGGCACCAAAACGCAACAAAAATAAGGTTCAAATACATACAAAGCTTTCTTTTTTGAAGGCTAAAAATCCACACTGTAGGCCACAAGTTTTATGTTAATTCCCACATAATGCTCATGTCACCAGAAATACTATATGGACTGTCCACTGTATTTTAAAATATTGGCAGTCTCCCTAATGTAGGAAAAATGCATAATAGATCTACAACAAGAAGACTTCTGCCCACATGCCAACGTGTTTCAAGGCTTGCTCATCTTCAGGAGCAATCAGATGGACCTTGATATTTAAAGGTAATGAAAAAGATAAAATACACCAAACATATTCATTCTGTCACATCAATCCAAGACCTGTAAACAGACCACTTACACCGTGTTATATTGAGCTTGTATGTTACATCAGATTTTATATATATATATATATATATATATTGTACACGTACATAAAAAATACAAGGACACCACATAAAAAGTGTATATATATATATATATATATATATATATATATGTGTGTATATATATATATATATATACATACATATGTAGCGCCCCCATAATGATAGGTGCTGTAAAGGTAGACTTTTGCTAGGAGAGGCAAATTTATTCAGGCCTGACTATTGTGCAGGCCTGATTGTTTTGGTTCTGGACTGGGAGTGGCTCAGGGAGAACTGGGTGATTCACAGATGGTGTCATCAGGACCTCCCACTTCTTTCCAGAAGCTTCTGGTGTTTTCTGGAAGGAGAGGTGGGAGGGGAGATGTAGCCATCTGGGGTGCTCTAAGGAGGCATGACTAGAGTTGAGCGAACCTGAACTGTAAAGTTCGGGTTCATACCGGACTTTAAGGTGTCCGTGTCCTGAACCCGGACATTTGAGAAAAAGTCCGGGTTCGGGTACTTTTTCGCGCCTTTTGAATAGCTGCAGGGCAGCCAATCAACATGCGTTTCACTCGTTTGCCCTTAGAAGCCATCACAGCCATGCCTACTAATGGCATGGCTGTGATTTACCAGTGCATCATGTGACCCAGCCTCGATATAAGTTGGAGTCACGTAGCGCTGCATGTCACATGATCTCAGACTAGTGTAGGTAGGGAGAGGATGCTGCCGCTGGTGTGAGGGACAGATTAGCGTTATAAAATCATCTCATACTAGTATAGGAGAGGTTCCTGCTGCTGATGTGAGGGATAGATTAGCGTTATAAAATCATCTCATACTGGTATAGGGAGAGGTTCCTGCTGCTGGTGTGAGAGACAAATTAGCATTATAAAATCATCTCATACTGGTATAGGGAGAGGTTCCTGCTGCTGGTGTGAGGGACAGATTACCGTTATAAAATCATCTCATACTGGTGTATGTAGAGGTTCCTGCTGCTGGTGTGAGGGACAGATTAGCGTTATAAAATCATCCCATACTAGTGTAGGGAGAGATTCCTGCTGCTGGTGTGAGGGACAAATTAGCATTATAAAATCATCTCATACTAGTATAGGGAGAGGTTCCTGCTGCTGGTGTGAGGGACAGATTACCGTTATAAAATCATCTCATGCTGATGTAGGGAGAGGTTCCTGCTGCTGGTGTGAGGGACAGATTACTGTTATAAAATCATCTCATACTGGTGTATGGAGAGGTTCCTGCTGCTGGTGTGAGGGACAGATTACCGTTATAAAATCATCTCATACTGGTGTAGGGAGAGGATCCTGCTGCTGGTGTGAGGGACAGATTAGCGTTATAAAAAAATAATATAAATTTGTGCTAAATAGTACATTTGCATCCAGAATGAGGAGAGCGTCAAATAAGGGACGTGGTCGTGGTGCTGCTGTTGCTGCTTGTGTTGGTGGTGTTGGTGAAGCTCCTGTTGCAAGGAGAGGACGTGGTCGATCTGTGCCAGCTACACGCACAAGTGAAACACCTTCCTCAGGTGCGAGTAGCCAACAGAACCTTCAACGCTATACGGTAGGCCCGAATGCCACTCAATGATTGGTGAGGCCAGAACAAGTACAGGCGATAGTAGATTGGGTGGTAGACAATGCCTCCAGTTCCTTCACATTGTCTCCCACCTGGTCCCTTGCTGAAAGCTCAGAGTTGGCACCTGAACCCCATGGCCATCTGTCTTTCACCTCAGCCACTTGTAAATCAGCCAAGCAGTCTGAGCCCCAAGCCACGCAGCAGATTCTTATGCTTTTTGATGACTCTGCTGGTGTGCTTTCCGTGGGCCATCCACATAGCCCTGCCCCAGAAGTGGAAGACATTGAGTGCACCGATGCCCAACCACTTCTGTTTCAGGATGAGGACATGGAAACACCACCGCAGCATGTCTCTGATGATGATGAAACTGCTGCGGCTTTCTACAGTGTGCAGTCTGACAATGCATTTGAAATGAAACAAACAAGATGTGCTTTAACTGCAGACTTTTAGCTTTAATTTGAGGGTATTTACATCCAAATCAAGTGAACGGTGTAGGAATTACCACAGTTTGTATATGTGCCTCCCAAGTTTTAAGGGACAAAAAGTAATGGGACAAATGGCTGCTCAGCAGTTCCATGGTCAGGTGTGTGTGTTATTCCCTCATTATCCCATTTACAAGGAGCAGATAAAAGGCCCAGAGTTCATTTCAAGTGTGCTATTTGCATTTGGAATCTGTTGCTGTCAACTCTCAATATGAGATCCAAAGAGTTGTCACTATCAGTGAAGCAAGCCATCATTAGGCTAAAAAAACAAAACAAACCCATCAGAGAGATAGCAAAAACATTAGGTGTGGCCAAATCAACTGTTTGGAACATCCTTAAAAAGAAAGAACGCACCGGTGAGCTCAGCAGCACCAAAAGACCCGGAAGACCACGGAAAACAACTGTGGTGGATGACCGAAGAATTTTTTCCCTGGTGAAGAAAACACCCTTCACAACAGTTGGCTAGATCAAGAACACTCTCCAGGAGGTAGGTGTATGTGTGTCAAAGTCAACAATCAAGAGAAGACTTCACCACAGTGAATACAGAGGGTTCACCACAAGATGTACACCAATGGTGAGCCCCAAAAACAGGAAGGCCAGATTAGAGTTTGCCAAACAACATCTAAAAAAGGCTTCACAGTTCTGGAACAACATCCTATGGACAGATGAGACCAAGATCAACTTGTACCAGAGAGATGGGAAGAGAAGAGTATGGAGAAGAAAAGGAACTGCTCATGATCCAAAGCATACCACCTCGTCAGTGAAGCATGGTGGTGGTTGTGTCATGGCGTGGGCATGTATGGCTGCAAATGGAACTGGTTCTCTTGTATCTATTGATGATGTGACTACTGACAAAAGCAGCAGGATGAATTCTGAAGTGTTTCACGCAATATTATCTGCTCATATTCAGCCAAATGCTTCAGAACTCATTGGACGGCGCCTCACAGAGCAGATGGACAATGACCCGAAGCATACTGCGAAAGCAACCAAAGAGTTTTTTAAGGGAAAGAAGTGGAATGTTATGTAATGTTCAAGTCAATCACTTGACCTGAATCCGATTGAGCATGCATTTCACTTGCTGAAGACAAAACTGAAGGGAAAATGCCCCAAGAACAAGCAGGAACTGAAGACAGTTGCAGTAGAGGCCAGGCAGAGCATCACCAGGGATGAAACCCAGCGCCTGGTGATGTCCATGCGTTCCAGACTTCAGGCTGTAATCGACTGCAAAGGATTTGCAACCAAGTATTAAAAAGTGAAAGTTTGAGTTATCATTGTTAATCTGTCCCATTACTTTTGGTCCCTTAAAAAGTGGGAGGCACATATACAAACTGTTGTAATTCCTACACCGTTCTTCTGATTTGGATGTAAATACCCTCTAATTAAAGCTGAAAGTCTGCAGTTAACGCACATCTTGTTCATATCATTTCAAATCCATTTTGGTGGTGTATAGAGCCAAAAACAGTAGAATTGTATCGATGTCCCAATATTTATAGACCTGACTATATCTCGCTAACTGCACACTGGGCAAATGTAGTGGCGGGTGGGCCTGAGGCGGATAGCAGTTTGGCGCATGTCCTTCCACCACCGAGGATTGCAGGGCATTTCTCTTTGCCTCCTGTTGCCTCCTCCTCCTACTCCGCTTCCTCCTCCTCTACCACCTCCTCATCCGGTCAGCGTAACACCTTCACCACCAACTTCAGCACATCCAGGGGGAAACGACAGCAGGCTGTTTTAAAACTGATATGTTTGGGGGATAAACCCCACACTGCGCAGGAGCTGTGGACGGGCATTGAACAACAGACCGATGAGTGGTTGTAGCCACTGAGCCTCAAGCCCAGACTGGTGGTGTGCGATGATGGGCGAAATCTTGTAGTAGCTCTGGGCCTAGCCGGTTTGATGCACATCCCTCGCCTGGCGCATGTGCTGAATTTGGTGGTGCAGAAATTTCTAAAAAACTACCCGGATATGTCAGAGCTGCTGCAGAAAGTGCGGGCCGCCTGTGCGCGCTTTCGACATTCTCACCCTGCTGCTGCTCGCCTGTCTGCAGAACTTTGGCCTTCCCGCTCACCGCCTCCTATGCGACGTGCCCACAAGGTGGAACTCCACCTTGCACATGCTGGAGAGACTGTGCGAGCAGCAGCAGGCAATAGTGGAGTTTCAGCTGCAGCACGCACGGGTCAGTCGCTCTGCGGAACAGCAACACTTCACCACCAACGAGTGGGCCTCCATGCGAGACCTGTGTACCATATTGCAGTGTTTCGAGTACTCCACCAATATGGCCAGTGCCGATGATGCTGTTCTCAGCATTACTATCCCACTTCTATGTCTCCTTGAAAAAACACTTCGGGCCATGATGGAAGAGGATGTGGCACAGGAGGAGGAGGAAGAGGGGTCATTTCCATGTTTATCAGGCCAGTCATTCACAAGTGGCTCGGAGGGTGGGTTCCTGCACCAGCATAGGCCAGTTAAAAAATGTTCAAGCCAGGGCACAGTTCTGGAGGATGAGGAGGACGAGGATTATGGGGAGGAGGAGGAACCGTGTTCACAGCAGGGTGGCACCCAGTGCAGCTCGTGGGCATCACTGGAGCGTGGCTGGGGGGATACGGAGGACACAAATGATACATCTCCCACAGAGCACAGCTTGACTTTGCCTCTGGGCAGCCTGCACACATGAGCGACTACATGCTGCAGTGCCTGCGCAACAACAGCCGAGTTGCCCACATTGTAACTTGTGCTGATTACTGGGTGGCCACCCTGCTGGATCCCCATTTTAGAAAAAAAAAAATACAAACAAAAAACAGCGTTGGCTACCTCCTCCTCCACCACCACTTCCACCACCTACACCACCACGGTCACTGCCTCCTCAACCACCTACTCCACATCCACCTCCTCCTCCATTTTTTATTTTTTTTTATGTGATTTTAAGTTATTTCCCTATCCACATTTGTTTGCAGGGCACTTGCCCTACTCTTACCCCTATTTTGTTCCCTTTTGCAGCCCTCTAGCCCTTTCCAGGACTTTTTAAGCGCCATTATTGTGCCCAAAAGTTCGGGTCACTATTGTCTTCAATGGGGTTCGGGGTCAAGTTCGGGGCCAAACTCGAACTTTTTTGCGAAGTTCGGCCGAACCCGAACATCCAGGTGTCCACTCAACTCTAGCCATGACCAATCCCCAATCTGGATTGGTAGGGGCAGGCCTCCTTAAATAACCAGGATCAGCCCAGTCTGGGAGGAGAATGTCGGGTGGAAGAGTGGAGATGTAGCAAAGGTTGCGGAGGCCTCACCTGGGAGCCCCCAGTCTCACACCCTACTGACCAGATCATGATGATCCCCATTACAGGGATCGTGTGCGCTTATAGGGTGATCACCAATTTGACCATCAGCTTGAAAAATCACAACTAGTGATCCCACAGTCACCCCTGCCCCATCCAAGTTCTATCTAAATAACAAAAATCAAAGTACCGACCGTTTCCGTAACTCCGGATGAAAGGAAATGTGTGATTGAGGGCAGATTGACAGGGGAACCATTGCATTCAGCCACCCCTAAGGGGGACCTTGGCTACACATATGAAAAAAATAATGAATAAAAATAAATATAAACAAATATTAAGGATGAAGATGAAATAAAATATAAAAAAATCCACAAAAAAAAAAAGGAAAATGACATGGTGTATATCTTAATGCATACTGTAATCAAATTACATACCCGTAATAAAGTTAAGTCTCATGTACTATTACATGGGGGTTTTAAAAAATAATAATAAATAAACATAATAGAACAGTATGTACATCACAATACGACCATAATCTCTGAAACATGTGGATCAACCGCACCACTTTAAATATCGATAGTCATAGTGTCTAATGTACTATCACCCATATAATAATAATAATAACAGTAATCCTCCCTATATATAGCAACTTGTCATGGATATATGGGAAACCATGTAAGCATATCTATGGGAAAGAGAATAAAAAAGAATAAGCTGAGCGGAACAGCTACCAATATGCATAACCAACAAGTAGGAGTATGGGCACTGTTAAGATCAGCAAGGACTATGTTTACATAATAGTATTCAACTCAAGATCCTCATAGGAAATGACAAGGAACGCTATGTTCATCACAGCCTTTTTGGATGAACTTGCGATGTTCACCTATGTGCTTTTGCATGGTGCGTATTGTGCATCCTACGTATAATAGGTTGCACGGGCACCTAAGCACGTAAATCGCAAATTCAGTTGAGCATGGGATGAATTGTTTGATATGAAAACTATTGCCTTTCTTGACAGTAACGGTGGAGCGTCCATGTAATATAAATTGACATGTGAATCATCCCCTTTTCCTACACTGAAATACCCCTGTTCTGCTATCGAAATAGTATCTGATATCTGAAATAGGTCTATTATTGGTAGTCTGTAACTTACTTGGGGCCAATGTGTTTTTTATAGTGCGTGCTCTCCGAAAGGTGACTTGCAGGGCATGTGGACGTGGTAAGATCGGGCCCAATTTCTGATCTAACCTTAAGTATTTCCGTATGATCTTAGAGATCGATCTATATTGGTCATTGAAAATGGTAATACATCTAACATGACATATGAATAAGCAAATAAAAACTGTTAAATGACATATAAAAATAAATATAAAGTCCCTACCACATCACACAATTTGTGAGGTGGGAGTAAAAGTCCATAGGCACTCCAGGGAGAGGCAGCCAATTCCCAAGAAGCTGAACCAGGCTTCGAAGAACTGCGAGATACTAAGAGACCCATAAGAGAAAATTAAAACGATAATATTGATGATAGAGATACACAGTTACAGGCAGGTGTGTACATGATCATAAAGCAGGGAACTACAAGATCGATGATGTTTCAATACTTTTATTCAGGCCACCAGGTGAAAGTACATCTAACGTGAATATCCTAAATGTTTCCAGAGAGCAGAGGTTTTTAAAGCGTTCTGCTTCAGGCAGTGTGGAGGCAATCTGCTCGATGACCCAGACCTTCAGGCCCTGTGTGGACTTTTTGTGTTTTTCCAAGAAGTGTATGGGTACGCTATGGTAATCCTCTCCTTCTTCGATCAGCCTGCAGTGTTAGGAGACATATCAAACAGTGCACAAAGCATTTTGTGACGCCACCATGGACTAGTGAGTTTTTTAATGTTTCCTTGCAATAAATGTGTTTTTAAAATACTGCACTTAGAGGCGCCTCCCTTTCTTCCTTATCTCATAGAAAATAAGATGTCTGGCAAAAGGGTTGTTGGCCCAGATGTGTTCCTCCTCCCAGTAGCCCATGGTAAAATTGGCATAAACTGGAGCAAAATTGGCGCCCCTTAGCTGTAATTAAAATTGATCTAAAAAAGTGAAATAATTATGTGTTAGACAAAAATTGACACTATCCACCAATAACTTGGCCTGTCTAGAGTTAATGTCACCACACATATATAACGATGAAACATCTAGGGATGCCCACTTATAACCTCCTTCCCAAGAGTATTGCTTCAGTGCCTCTATGACATGACTGGAGTCCCTAATGTAGGATGGTAATTGGCAGACTATTGGTTGGAGAAAAGAGTTGATGTACACTGAGAGCCCCGCTGGTAAAGTTGCTGGTGCTGGTCACTATAGGTCTCCCTGGTGGATTATCTAAGGATTTATGGATGTTGGGTAGGTGGTAGAACTAGAGGGTGCTGCATACAGGGGGAAGCAAAAAGGATCTTTCTTTGTCATCAAGCACCCCATCCCTCCATGCCTCCTCCACCAAGGTTTTAAGCTCTATTTGAAAGTCTGGGAGAGGATCAGAAGGCAGTAACTTGTAGGTGTTTGAATCCGCTAAAATATAAGGAAATAGACTTATGTATTGAACACAAATCTGTGTCTCAATACTTCCAATTGCCCATCACGGGTGTCAATTTTGCTTACAAGAAACATATCGCAGGTGTGCTGCTTTTCTCTTTGTTTGGAGGTGTCGAGTTTGTGATTGCTCGCAAGCCTCTGGGATCCTAATCCTGCCCCTGGAGAGACAGGGAAAGTTGTTGAGGACTCTTCAGCCACTGAAAAATTCTCTGGTCAATCGTGATTGGTTTTCCAACCTTACTACTAAGCGAAGAAGAAATAAAAAACCCTGAAGAAGACCACGATACAATGTCGAAACATGTTGGGGCATCCAAATGGCTGATATATTGTATTGTGTTATTCCAATTATGAAGTTGCCATTTAATTTGTGTTTTTATCGATTTGTTTAATGGAAAGCATGTTTTTTGCTATGTGACTAGAGCTCATATTTTTAACCAAACTAATATATTCTAACTCATGAAATTTTGATACAAATAAAACATTTTTAATAAAAGAGAATGTCTAATTATTTTGGATGCTGCCTGAAATCCCCTAGGGGGAACTCCTCCATGCCACACGATGTCTATCTGTTTTCTTATATTATATCTCTTTCTATCTTTGCCATGGCGATTAGTACGCATTACTTTTTTTGGGGCACTGTTTAGCCCTGGTGGGTTAATATGTGTGTGATGCTTCTTATGAAATATTTGACCATTCCTTTACCTTTGGATAGTCCACCACAGGCCCAGAACAATATCGCATCCTCTATAGGACCAGTCCTACTATACATAGGAAGCACAATACGCAATATGTGAAAATGCATAGGTGAACATCGCATGTTTATCCAAAAAGGCTGTGATGAAAATAGCATTCCTCGTCATTTCCTACAGGCACATAACAAAGACATTCATTGCCTGGAGGTGATGGCCATTGAGGCCATCCCCAAGGGAACACTGACCGATAATGAAAGATTCTCCCCCCTCTACAAGAGGGAGACTTTTTGGATCTTCATATTCAGATCTTTGTCCCCTAATGGTCTCAATGAGGATTATGAGTTGAATTCTATTATATAAACATAGTCCTTGCTAATCTTAACAGTGCCCAGCACTCCTACTTGTTGGTTATGCATATTGGTAGCTGTTCCACTCAGCTTTTTCTTTTTTATTCTCTTTTCCATAGATATGCTTACATGGTTTACCATATACCCATGACAAGTTGCTGTATATAGGATTACTGTTGTTATTATTATTATTATATGGGTGATAGTACATTAGACACTATGACTATCGATATTTAAAGTGGTGCGGTTGATCCACATGTTTCAGAGATTATGGTCATATTGTGATATACATACTGTTTTAATATGTTTATTATTATTTTTTAAAACCCCCATGTAATAGTAGAAGCATGTGTAGCACTGCCCCATTGGAGGTTGCTTAGAATTACATGTTCATCTGTGCCACCTTGACCCTGTGAACTTTCCATCCCTACTGACACTCTGGGTTCAGACATGTTGCATATACCTTTAAATAACACACAGACACAATGCAGTTTGATTAGCTCCCTTTGATTTTACTTGTTCGAAATGAGAGTCTGGTAACAGGGTATTAATCAGATAAGTCCTGCGTAAACAGCCAAAGCTCAGTTGAGAAGGTCCCCTTAAATAATTGAATAACAGCTTGAAATCACAGATACAGAATATCAATGTACACAGGGATGGACAATAAATTAATGGATCTCTAAGAAACTACTAGCTGCTGTCTATGATACCACTGCTAAAGGGGAACCCCAGGCGGCCTATTATACCTTTAATCCTAATGAGAGACAAGGTATCATAAGTATTAGCGATGGGTCCCTTTAAATTGCAATAGAATATCAGTGTCCAGGATGCAAGGCGTGCAATGATCTTCACCAGCAAGCTGGAGCTCAAAGGACAAGAATTCTCCAGCAGTAATGTTTAGCGCAATTCCAGGTGCAATATGTCTGTATACAGTGTCCTGTGCAATATGATAAAGCAATCCCAAGTATAAGGTATCTGTATACAGTGTCCAGTGCAATATGATTAAGCAGAGATTGTATTAGTGGGCTGATGCCCTCTTACCAAACTGGATAACAGCGTAGGAATCTCCTGAAATGTGATCCAAGTCGATGCGTCCGTCTGCAGAACGGGCGGGGATGACAGACTGGGATGACCGTAAGTCATCTTATCCGGCTGGTTACAGCAAAGCTGCGGTGGTGCCCCACATGTGGCGTTGGACCCACCTAGGTCAGAGCTGGAATCGCCGTGTTGCCACCTGGTAGGCCACAGTCCTCTCCCACAGCAGCAAAGAGGTGTTTACATGATGGAACCTGGGAAGCAAGAGAGCCTGGGTCCAGTCTGCCTAGTCTGCTGACTCTTTTATAGCCTCTCCCAGAGTTCTTCCTTTGTAGCAGATGGCATGCTGGGAGGTGTGGTCCAGGGATAGCTCTGCAGATCCAGGATGTCTGTTCAAGAGTACAATTCCTACAATGCTCTCTGGCTCAGGAAGATGATGCATGCAACTCAAGCCCAGCAGTAGGGGAACACAGAGACAGTCTAAAAAGGAAAAGGATAAGTCTGCAGTGCCAGGTAACTGTAGTTTGCTGTCGGTTACATATATATACATTTTTTATTAAGAACTCTTGTATTTTTTATGTACATGTATATATACATGTGTCTACGTGTGTGTAATATGTATGTGGGTGTGTATGTGTGCACGCCACACGTATGTGTATGTGCGTGTGTGTATACAGTGCCTTACGAAAGTATTCGGCCCCCTTTGAACTTTGCGACCTTTTGCCACATTTCAGGCTTCAAACATAAAGATATAAAACTGTAATTTTTTGTGGAGAATCAACAACAAGTGGGACACAATCATGAAGTGGGACGAAATTTATTGGATATTTCAAACTTTTTTAACAAATAAAAAACTGAAAAATTGGGCATGCAAATTTATTCAGCCCCCTTAAGTTAATACTTTGTAGCGCCACCTTTTGCACTTATTTAAACGTACGGGTTAAAAAGTCAAAAAATAAACAATTTTTTCAAACTTTATAGGTTATTTAAAGCAGGGTGAAGTACTAACACAGGGTGAACAACAACTAAGAGGTGTTTTTTAATGTCAAAATATAGAAATACAAACTTCGGACTTTACACCGTTTTCCAGCGTTTCAAGTTTCCCCCGGCTTATGAAAGCATTCCGTGACATATGTGTGTGCGTGTATGTGTATGCACACCGCACGTGTGTATGTGTGGGTGTATGTATAATGTGTGTGCATCTGTGTACATATATATGTACATGTATTTTTTATGTTCTCAAGAATTATTTTTTACATATATATACATTGGCTGTCGTTTGATGTCAATGGACCGTG
>BLSH010285223.1:90883-105013 GCA_018402905.1 Glandirana rugosa | reverse complement strand
AAAGTTTAGAGGGACAGCCAGGTCTTGGTAGATTTGCAGTGGTCTGATACTCCTTCCATTTCAATATTATCGCTTGCACAGTGCTCCTTGGGATGTTTAAAGCTTTGGAAATCTTTTTGTATCCAAATCCGGCTTTAAACTTCTCCACAACAGTATCTCGGACCTGCCTGGTGTGTTCCTTGTTCTTCATGATGCTCTCTGCGCTTTAAATGGACCTCTGAGACTATCACAGTGCAGGTGCATTTATACGGAGACTTGATTACACACAGGTGGATTCTATTTATCATCATTAGTCATTGAGGTCAACATTGGATCATTCAGAGATCCTCACTGAACTTCTGGAGAGAGTTTGCTGCACTGAAAGTAAAGGGGCTGAATAATTTTGCACGCCCAATTTTTCAGTTTTTTCTTTGTTAAAAAAGTTTGAAATATCCAATAAATTTCGTTCCACTTCATGATAGTGTCCCACTTGTTGTTGATTCTTCACAAAAAATTACAGTTTTATATCTTTATGTTTGAAACCTGAAATGTGGCAAAAGGTCGCAAAGTTCAAGGGGGCCGAATACTTTTGCAAGGCACTGTATGTATACACGTGTGTGTGTGTGTGTGTATATATATATATATATATATATATATATATACATTTTTTTTAATTCTCATTATTATTATTAATTTTTGGTTATTTTTAATTAAAATTTTTTATGTTGGTTATAATCTATATTTATCTTCATTATTATCGTTCTTCAGTTTTGTACGCACTGAATCACAACATATTTTAATTAAAATTTTCATTTTTTAATCATGTTTGCTTTATAAGCTGTAGGCCCTGGGTACAGACAATGATGGGTTAACAACAACCTGGGCCCATTGCTCGCAATTGCTCTGCCCACTCCCCGCCCCCATTGCCATGGACTTTAAATTCAGTTGTTGCCGCCTGGTTCCAACTTGGTTTGATTGACAACCCATTCTTAAACCCTCGTGGTGTGGCGACATCACTCGTGAGCGCTGGCGGACCCGGGCTTGGTTCAAGAGCATCTGTAGCCCTGCAGAGCGGTACTGCACATCACAGCAGAATTCTTCCAGCTCCATGCCCTTTCGTGAGCGCCGGCTGGGCTCACAAATGTCTGTGGCTCTGTGCAGCATGTATCATGGAGGCTTCCTTCCGTCTCCATGCTTACCGGACCCAGTGGTTGCTAACCAATCTACATTTGCCACATTGGCTTGGTATCATATCATCTACAATTTGGATTTAAAACGTTTACTGTGAACTTTCTACTTATTGTGACCAATAAATTAATTATTAGCCTTCATCATCGGCATGTTGTTATACATCTTGAGGATTCTATGTTAACCACTTACATTCAGAGAGCGCTGTCAATGTCTTCTGTTTGCAATTGCAACTCTGGTCACTATGTTTACATACCCTGGCAGAAAGAATTTATGATTTTTTGGCCATTTTTCAGAGAATATGAATGATAACACAAAAACATTTCTTTCACTCATGGTTGGTGTTTGGCTGAAGACAATTATTATCAATCAACTGTGTTTACTCTTTTTTTTTTTAATTTATTTTTTTTTTAACTTCTTTTATTTTAAATAAGAAGAATACAGAACAGGTTGAAGGCTGGCATACGTTGGTAGTACACAGATTGAACGTAATAACAGTAATGAAAATTTACCAAAACTTCAGAGTGTAAGGTTTCCGGGAACTGCACAGGAACCAGTAGTTCAGATGTGGGTGGGTACGGGGGAGAAGAAGGAGGCTGGGAAGTATATACCAAGAGGATCCCGACAGACCTGTCTGCCCTCTAGACACCCCGTATGGGAACTCACTGTGTCGAGGAGGGAGAGGGTCAGGAGGATCCTGAAAGCAAGTACAATATTCTTCAGGGGAAAGAAGGCTGTGGTTCCGTGGATCCTTTAGAGGGTTGGATTTGTTTAAATACATTTCGGTATTTTCATGTATCTAACATGAAGGGTAGAGATAAGGGGGAGGAAGAAAGAAAAGGCGAGAAGGAGAGATAGGGGTGAGGGCAAGACAAGAGAGAGGGGGGAGGGGAGGGGGGAGAATAACACAGTCTGAGTCCGTGGGGGTATTCCAGACAGCCACTCCGAGAACCCTATGATTGCCGGGGGAGGGGTGTGGGTGTTTACTCTTTTTAAATCATAATGACAACAGAAACTCCCCAAATGACCCCGATCGAAAGTTTACATACCCTGGTGATTTTGGCCTGATAACATGCACACAAGTTAGCACAAAGGGGTTTGATTGGCTATTAAAGGTAACCATCCTCACATGTGATCTGTTTACTTGTAATTAGTATGTGTGTATAAAAGGTCAATGAGTTTCTGGACTCCTGACAGACCCTTGCATCTTTCATCCAGTGCTGCACTGACCTTTCTGGATTCTGAGTCATGGGGAAAGCAAAAGAATTGTCAAAGGATCTGCAGGAAAAGGTAGTTGAGCTGTATAAAACAGGAAAGGGATATAAAAAGGTATCCAAGGAATTCAGAATACCAATCAGCAGTGTTCAAACTCTAATCAAGAAGTGGAAAATGAGGGGTTCTGTTGAAACCAAACCACGGTCAGGTAGACCAACTAAAATTTCAGCCACAGCTGCCAGGAAAATTGTTCGGGATGCAAAGAAAAACCCACAAATAACTTCAGGTGAAATACAGGACTCTCTGCAAACATGTGGTGTGGCTGTTTCAAGTAGCACAATAAGGAAGCACTTGAAGAAAGGTGGGCTGCATGGTCGAGGCACCAGAAGAAAGCCATTACTACGCAAATGCCACAAAGTATCCCACTTACAATACGCCAAACAGCACAGAGACAAGCCTCAAACCTTCTGCACAAAGTCATTTGGAGTGATGAGACCAAAATTGAGCTTTTGGCCACAACCATAAATATTACATTTGGAGAGGAGTCAACAAGGCCTGTGAAACACGGAGGTGGATCGCTGATGTTTTGGGGATGTGTGAGCTACAAAGGCACAGGAAATTTGGTCACAATTGATGGCAAGATGAATGCAGGATGTTATCAAAAAATACTGGAGGGACATTTTCATTCATCAGCCAGGAAGTTGTGTATGGGACGTACTTGGACATTCCAACATGACAATGATAAAAAAAACACAAGGCCAAGTCGACCTGTCATTGGCTACAGAAGAATAAAGTGAAGGTTCTGGAGTGGCCATCTCAGTCTACTGACCTCAATATCACTGAGCCACTCTGGGGAGATCTCAAATGTGCAGTTCATGCAAGGGGTCCATTCGGCCCATCCCTAATCATCATACCTCCCAAATAACCACCACCCCACAACCAACCCAATCCATACTATTGTCATTCAAAAAACATCACAAAAACATACACATGTCCATTGAACACAACCAAAACTGTCCTACAACTCCCAAGAGAAGCCAAACAACATTAACACACAGATAGAACCATATAAACATAACATACCCACCATTCTCACAAACACAAACAAAAACATGCCTACCATCCCCTCAATCAAAATAAGACCTTCAAGACACAACCATCTAGATCACCCATCTAATACAAGTATGCAACCATTTACACAAATATAACAAGGACATCAAACACACGAATGCACACATACAGGCACCTTACACTAACACACAACGCCATCAAACCACCCTCATGGAAATCCCCCCAGAGAAACACACCAATCATACTACACAGCCCCTGCGAAAGGAACTCCGTCCCACCTAAGCAAGCCCCATCCACATTCACTCACCACAGCAACAGAACCAATCAACATACAGTACATACTAACAACATGCCAACCACCATTCCCCACTCCCCCAAGGATCACAAGACAAAGAACACATATCCCATACCATACCTCACTTACCCACTTGTGGACCTGCAATGTACTACGGACTGGCAGCCTGTTTAAAGTAACGTACTGGTACATTGCTGCCTGTTTGTGGGTCTAGGGTACGCACCGCAACCCCCCCCCCCCTCCCCGCACTGACTTCCACTGTGATTATACATAGCATGAGTCTGTCAGCAGGTCCCGGCAAATGATTCATGGCTGGGACCTGCTGAATGGCTGTGCCCAATCGCAGCCCAGAGCTCTGTTTTGACGATCAACACAGGGCTCTGTACAGAGAGAATGATCTCTGATTTTTCTCAAATGAAACAAAGAACTTCAGTGAAAAGCAGCACCCATTTCACATTGTTAGGCACACATTTAACCCCTTGATAACCCGAGATGTTAACCCCTTCCCAGCCAGTGTCATTAGTACAGTGACAGTGTATAGTATTAGCCCTGATCACTATATTAGTGTCACTGATGATGTCAGTGTCAGTTAGGCAGTTCCCTCCAGCAGCAGTTAGTGTCAGATTGCCCGCCACACTATCACAGTCTCATTATAAATGACTAATCGTGGGTGGGCCTGGGGTCCGGGGGTGGCCCGCCTCGTCAGCCCACGGCCAGGTCCTAGGACCAGAGAGGGCATGATGGAGACACTTTTGTGTCCCCCCTTTCGGCTGGGGGGGGCGAGTGGGGCTGGCCAAACCGGGGGAATCTGATTGTCAAGGCCAGTGGGGAGGAGGAGGGGCCAGAGTAGTGGTGGCCAGCTGTGCCAGACGACCAACATAGGTTTAGTTGCTAGTCTCCTTCAAGGAGTGAAGCTTAAACTTGGGCTAATTCCATGGGGCTCCGCTTCGTGGGAACTCTAATGTATACTGATGTAACCCATAAGCGTGTTGGAACACATTGGTGTTGGAACTTCTGTGTCTTCTATGTGTTTTGTTATTGTCTACTTGAATATTTAAATAAAGATTATACAAAAAAATAAATGACTAATCACCGTCGTTAGTAGTAAAAAAAAAAAATCACAATATATATCCCATAGTTTATAGACACTATAACTTTCATACAAACCAATCAATATACACTTATTGGGAAAAAGACATGTAGCAGAATACATTTTGGCCTAAATTTAAGAAATGTTATTTTAATTTTATTTTTTATTGGATATGTTTTTTTCCCAAATTTTCATTTTTTTTTTGGTTTATTCAATAAAATATAAAAAAGTCAGCGGTGATCAAAAACTACCAAAAAAAATCCTCTACTTGTGTGAGGAAAAAATTATCAAAATTTTGCTTGGGTACAGCACTGCATGACCATGCAATTGTCAGTTAAAGAAGCTCAGTGCTAAATAGCGAAAAATGATCTGGTCATGAAGGGGGTAAAACCTTCCAGAGCTGAGGTGGATAACCACCAAACTAATTGGAACACACACACTATAATGGCAAAAGTATTGGTACGCCTGCCTTTACATGCACATGAACTTTAGTGGTTTCCCAGTCTTAGTCTGTAGGGTTCAATATTGAGTTGAGTTCTTCCAGAAATGCATTTGTGAGGTCAGGCACTGATGTTGGACAAGAAGGCCCAGCTCGCAGTCTCCGCTCTAATTCATCCCAAAGGTGTTCTATCGGGTTCAGGTTAGGACTCTGTGCAGGCCAGTCAAGTTCCTCCACCCCAAACTCACTCATCCATGTCTTTATGGACCTTGCTTTGTGCACTGGTCCAAATCATTTGGTGGAGGGGGGATTATGTTGGGGGATTATTTTTCATGGCTTGGGTTTGGCCCCTTAGTTCCAGTGAAGGGAACTCTTAAAGAGTCAGCATGCCAACACATTTTGGACAATTTCATGCTCCCAACTTTGTGGGAAGAGTTTGGGGATGGCCCCTTCCTGTTCCAACATGACTGCTCACCAATGCACAAAGCAAGGTCCATAAAGACATTGATGAACGAGTTTGGGAAGGAGGAACTTGACTGGCCTGACCCCAACCCCATAGAACACCTGGACTGCGAGCCAGGCCCTCTCGTCCAACATCAGTGCCTGACCTCACAAATGTGCTTCTGGAAGAATGGCCAAACATTCCCATAGACACTCCTAAACCTTGTGGACAGCCTTCCCAGAAGAGTTGAAGCTGTTATAGCTCAACATTAAACCCTATGGACTAAGACTGGGGTGCCATTAAAGTTGATGTGGGTGTAAAGGCTGGTGTCCCAATACTTTTGGTAATATAGTGTATGTATTGATTTAGCTTCCATACAAAAATTATATCACTCAGCCGTACCAGCACTACACACCAAACCAGTACAATGCCTCATAAGTATAGTCCCATATTAAAGTATCCAGTCTCACTTAGAAAGAAAAAAGGAATTTGGATATTTGGAAGAGGATGAGAACAATTGCAGGTATTTTAAAAAAATGGAATTTAGTATCACTGAAAGCAATATAGGACGTAATCTGGAATTCGGTCACAGGTTCACATTATAACACTAGAGGAACCGGAGTGATGAACATATCACAGCACCGAGCCAGCAGTGCCAAAGAGGACCTGTGAAGACATATGTCCTCCATGTAGAGGGCCTCAATGTGTGAGCATTCACCTGCTCAGATACTACAAAGAGCCTTCCTATTGTGTATAAGCAATGAATGGTGCACAGGATTCCTCTCTCTGCTCTATACAGGAGGTGTGATCAGAAACCTGCTGGGAGGCAATGGGGACCCCCCTCCTGTATCCCAAGCCTGTGATCTGAGCACAATGTGCCTGGCTCTTCACACCTATGACAATACCCTGAGACTTATCATTCACTCTGGGGATGCCAGATGCTTCTGAGTGTCATTGGGAATGCAGGCAGGGGACTTGGGCGATGTATTAATTTTACAGCCTCCAGTGTTTACAATGGTGATGACAGCGCTTTGATCTGTGAATGGGCATGCATTTTAAAAGGGAATATTGTTTATTCACAGGCCTGATTTTTGCTGGGAAGGATAAGTAAAATGCAAGAAGATGAGCCATAATATGCAGCCTGGTTTAGTTCTGTCTTTCCACGGACAAGATTTACTTATTTTTATTTTAATTACTTAATTAATTAGTTAATTATTTTATTTATTTAACTTTTATTTAGTATTAACTGCTAACTTTTATTTATTTAATATTGCATGTTATTTATATAGCTTTAATTTAATATTCCAGATAGAAAATAATTATTGATGCTAGTTTAATTAAAGTTTTTTCTTAAGGAACACCAGAGACCTGTAGCAAAATAATAAAATTGTAGTTTTATTCATAAACTTTCTATCTTTTAGCTTCCATGTCCAGGAATTGATGATGGGAGCCAGCAATGTAGCAATGTACAACATCAATAAGAGATAATTTCTGGTTCTTGACCATCTGGCATTGGAAATGTTTGGCAAAACTGGAGCGGGTTACTAGTTTGTAACGGGGGCTTCAAGAGAGCAAAAAACACTGCAACACAGGGGTCTCCAAACTTAATTAAAAAAGGGTCAGTTTACTATGCTCCAGACTTTAGGGGGGCCAGACTGTAGCCAGTGGGAGTAGAAAATGTCTTGGGAGTATACAATGCCCCATCTTTGGTATTAGTGGGAGGAATAGTACTCCATTGTTGGTGTCAGAGGGAGTAATAGTACCCCATCATTGGTGTCAGTGGGAGGATTAGTGCCACAATGTTGGTGTCAGTCAGAGGAATAGTGCCCTATCATTGCTGTCAGTGGAAGAAATAGTGCCCCATCATTGGTGTCATTGGGAGGAATAATGGACCATTGTTGGCGTCAGTAGCAGAAATGATACCCCATTGTTGGTGTCAGTGGGGAAAATAGTGTCTTTTATCAGAGGGAAGAATAGGGCTCCAAGGGCCAGATAAAGATAAGCAAAGGGCCACAGTTTGGAGACCACTGCTTTAAGATAAAATATTGGAAACCATAACACATAATAACACTCTAAGGTTCTTTAGTTCCTTCTCCATTACAGTAAGGCATACCACCTATATTTTGCATGCAAAATAGGGGATCAGAACAAGAGTTGGGCCCCTTATTATTGTTGCATTACATGTGCAACTTATCTGCGTCATTGGCTAAACAAGAAGAAAAAGTCCATGCCTTTCACAGTGTGGAGGGAAGCCACCAATTATAGTAACGACTGCTATTTTTGCATGTTTCCCAAATTGCAAAAGGGATCTCAAGAAAGAAGAAGTGGACCATGGAATATCCAAACATTCCATCCACACTGCATTCTTTACTCCATGGTGAGGACTTGCCAGTTCCAGATCCACCATAAACCTATTCTCTAGACCAGGGGTTTCCAAACTTTCTTAACAAGGGGCCGTTTACTGTCCTTCAGACTTTAGAGGGGCTGGACTGTAGCCAGTGGGAGTAGAAAATGTATTGGCGTCAGTGGGAGTAAACAATGCCCCATCTTTGGTATTAGTGGGAGGAATAGTGCCCCAATGTTGGTATCAGTATGAGGAATAGCACCTCATTGTTGGTGTCAAAAGGAGGAATAGTGCCCCATCATTGGTGTCGGTGGGACAAATAGTGTCCCATCATTGGTGTCAGTCGGAGGAATAGTACCCCATCATTGATGTCGATGGGACAAATAGTGTCCCATCATTGGTGTCAGTCGGAGGAATAGTGCCCTATCGTTGCTGTCAGTGGGAGGAATAGTGCCCCATCACTGTTGTCATTGGGAGGAATAATGGACCGTTGTTGGCGTCAGTGGCAGACATTATGCCCCATTGTTGGTGTCGGTGGGGAAAATAGTGTCTTTAATCAGAGGGAAGAATAGTGCCCCAAGGGCCAGATAAAGATAAGCAAGGGGCCACATCCGGCTCCTGGGCCTCAGTTTGGACACCACTGCTTTAGACTCAGATGATGATAAAGATGATGAGCAAGATGCAGCCGATCTGGGGCCATCAATGTCAGCAGACCCAAACTTTAACTTTTGATATCAATAAAAAGATAAATTTATAAGGATAGTGTGGCAATTGCTATATCACATTTTGCAGAAAAGTTATGGCGTATAATCGCACATCCCCCTCGTAATTTTGATTTTTTTTATGCAATTTTGACCTGAAACTGAATCTTGAAAACTGGAGCCTATTAATACCCATGACTTAATTTTCCTTTATCAGTGACCCAATTCTGGTAAAATTTATCTACTTTAATTTCCGAGGCTTTCTCCTTGTAGACCAGTGCTATCTGTGGTCCTGCCAATGTGTGTTGAAGAAGGACCCTCCCTAGGCCACCCATGGTGCCCTCTGATGCCTGTGGACAGCTTTACACAAAATCCTGTAGATGATAATGTGTCAGGATATTAGCCAGGAAAATACCAGATATGAGTTTAATTTGTTACATAACACCTTGATAACAACAGGGAGGTCGCCTCTGTCCTGGCTACCTGTGATGACTCTGGTAATTAATCACCATCCCCATGAATAGAGATAATGGTGTTGGGTCCATCACTTCCCCTCAATGTCTCTTTCTTCACACCCCTCAGGGACAGGAGGTCCTGGCCTTTATTATTGAGAATACTGACCACAGTGGGACTAGAGAGTAATTACTGACAATGAGCATCATTAGCAAACCAATCAGCTCCTGGCCAGGGTCCTCTTTGGCAGTGTCTGGAAAGGACCAAAATGTGGATTCAGCGTCTGGGTTGAGCGTACACACCAGGCGACAGCTCCTACCGAATATCATTATCAGGTCTTGGTCTTCGGGAGGCAGATTTTACACTTGTATCATTGGTGTTACTTCTCATCATCACTGTGTGCCCTATGTTTGTTCCCTACATCAATTTTACTAATCATTTATCACTTCAATAACAAGGCGAAAACTCACCGTTTGCCATGAACTATTTAAAGCTAAAGTTTAATCTTCTTACAAATTGCCTTCCCTGGTTCCTCCTTTTCCCCCATCATCAACATGCTGATGGATTCTTAAATAAAAATGAAGGAGCTGCAGGGCTGCCTCAGTACTCCTCTCAAGAGCCCTCAGCCCTGGTACAAGCAGTGGGTTAGATCTTGAGAGACATTATACAAATATCAAACTCCCTTAATTAGTAAATGTCAGTTTGGAGTAGTGGGTATATTTCCATGCAGACCAGCGCCCACATGTGATTCTCTACAGGGCCACCTTAATGCATGGGCACCCCTGGGCACTGCCCAGCGGCCCCAGGTGCATGGGGGCCCCATGATAATCTTGCAAAACATCATACTTGCCAACCATCCCGGATTTGCTGGGACAGTCATGCTTTTTACTAAGCTGTTCCAGGATGGCAGCGCCCAGGGCAGCGTTCCAGATCCTGTACAGTGTCCTCCTGATACCAGTATTGTGCCCTTCTGCTTCCCCCCTGTACCGTGGCCTTTGTATTGATTAGTCTTTGATTTATGGCAGGTTTTATTATTGTTTAAAATCAATTTTATTAAAAGTGCTAATAAATAGATGTTTATTTCTATCAACAATTTATACTTTAATTCTTGAGAGTAGGTAAGTAAATTGGGGCAGGCTGGTAAGGGCCCCAGAGTATTACTTTGCCCAGGGGCCCCTGATGCTTTTAAGACGGCCCTGATTCTCTATGACATTGAGTCTCTATGATTAAAAGAACTGAAATTAAATACATTAAGGGGGTGGGAGGGCAAGACGGTGTTGCATGTCGTTCAGCCAGGAAATGAGGCAGGCTCTATCTGACTTGCTGCAGTTTCTAATGCATATTGTGAGAAGCTCACAGTGTTCAGTGAAATCAGATTAAGCAATCTCAGTACAGGAGAGGAGCCGCTACAATTGACTGAAGTGAAGGCTGAAGTTCGGCTTTAAAGTAAATCTATCATCTTTATATACACTATATTGCTAAAAGTATTGGGACTTTACACACATTGAGCCTTTACACACACATGAACTTTAATGGCATCCCAGTCTTAGTCTGAAGGGTTCAATATTGAGTTGGCCCACCCTTTGCAGCTATAACAGCTTCAGCTCTTCTGGGACGGCTGTCCACAAGGTTTAGGAGTGTCTATGGGAATGTTGGATGAGAAAGCCTGGCTTGCAGTCTCCGCACTAATTCATCCCAAAGGTGTTCTATCGGGGTTGAAGTCAGGACTCTGTAAAGTTCAGTCAAGTTCCTCCACCCCAAACTCATCCACGTCTTTATGGACCTTGCTTTGTGCACTGGTGTAATGTTTAGAACTTGAAGTGAACATCCCCAAACTGTTCCCACAAAGTTGGGAGTATGAAATTGTCCAGAATGTCTTGGTATGCTGACGCCTTAAGAGTTCCCTTCACTGGAACTAAGGGAGCCAAGCCCAACCCCTGAAAAACAACCCCACACCATAATCCCCCTGCTACCAAATGATTTGGAGAGGTGGCCCAGTACTTTTGGTAATATAGTGTGGATGGAAGTTTGGGGTGGAGGAACTTGACTGGCCTGCACAGAGTCCTGACCTAAACCCAATAGAACACCTTTGGGATGAATTAGAGCGGAGACTGCGAGCCAGGCCTTCTCGTCCAACATCAGTGCCTGACCTCACAACTTCTGGAAGAATGGTCAAACATTCCCATAGATGCTCCTAAACCTTGTGGACAGCCTTCCCAGAAGAGTTGAAGCTGTTATAGCTGCAAAGTTGAAGCTGTTATAGCTGCAAAGGGTGGGCCAACTCAATATTGAACCCTACGGACTAAGACTGGGATACCATTAAAGTTCATGTGCATGTAAAAGCAGGCTTCCCAATACTTTTGGCAATGTAGCGTATATACTTCCGTACTGCCGGACGTCATATGACGTCTTTGGGTTTGAGTGGTGATATCTGAATACAGGCACCATTCAGATACCGTTTTTTTCAGCAGACGATTCTGCACATGATAAAAGTGGTCTTAGTGGCAGATTCGCTGCAAGATCACTTTTATCAGCGGCGGGAGAGGTGCCCCCCCCCGCCGCTTTCCGGTCATCTCCGCCGCTTACTGGACCCGCCGGCAGCGGCGGAGATGATCCGATCCGTCCCCCCAGTGTCTGTGAGCCGACTGATCGGCTGAAGCCGCTCACTCGGCTCCATAACACAGCGGGGCGGCAATGACGTCAGAAGTCACGTCCGCCCAACGATCTTAAAGGGCCCGTTTTTTTTTTTGGGCTGTCATTTTTTTCAGATTTTTTTTTTTTTTGCATTTTACTTAAATGTGAGATGTGAGGACTTTTTGACCCCCAGATCTCATATTTAAGAAGACCTGTCATGCTTTTTTCTATTACAAGGAATGTTTACATTTCTTGTAATAGGAATAAAAGTGATCAATTTTTTTTTTTTAAATTACAGTGTAAAAATAAAAATTAAAAAGCAAAATAAATAATAATAAAAAAAAAATTTAAAGCGCTCCGTCCCGCCGAGCTCACGCGCAGAAGCGAACGCATACGTAAGTCCCGCCCACATATGAAAACGGTCTTCAAACCACACATGTGAGGTATCGCCGTGATCGTTAGAGCGAGAGCAACAATTCTAGCACTAGACCTCCTCTGTAGCGCAAAACTGCTAACCTGTATAATTTTTTAAACGTCGCCAATGGAGATTTTTAAGTTGCAAAGTTTGTCACCATTCCATGAGCGGACGCAATTTTGAAGCATGACACATTGGGTATCATTTTACTCGGCGTAACATTATCTTTCACAATATGGAAAAAATTGGCCTAACTTTACTGTTGTCTTATTTTCTAGCTAAAAAAAACTGAATTTATTTAAAAAAAAGCATGCTTGGAAGACCGCTGCGCAAATACGGTGTGACATAAAGTTTTGCAATGACCGCCATTTTATTCTCTAGGGTGTTAGAAAAAAAATATATAATGTTTGGGGGTTCTAAGTAATTTTATAGCAAAAAAAAACAGTAAGCACAGAATTAAAAAAACAGGCTTAGTCTTGAAGTGGTTAAACTCACTGGTCACTTTATTAGGTACACCTTCATAGTACCCGGTTGGACCTCCTTTTGCCCTCAGAACTGCCTTCATTCCTCATGGCATCGATTCAACAAGGCGTTGGAAACGTTCGCAGGGGTGTTGCTAGGTGAGAAAAAGACTAAGGGCTTCAGCCCGAATGTAAATTTGATAACCCCTCCCACATTTTAAATTAAGCCCCGCCCTAGCCCCACCCAATGCCCCGCCCTAGCTCCACCCAATGCCCCACTCCACCTTAAAATGAACCCATTATGACACCAAATCTTGGAGTTGTTCTTAATTGGCAATTCATTCAGAGTATTATATAAACCTATATTTAAAGTGGTTGTCAACTCTTGACAACCACTTTAAACAAGAGGTAAGCCTATAATAAGGCTTACCTGTAGGTCCTGGTAATATCTCCTAAACTTGCATAGTTTAGGAGATATTTCCTGTATCTGCATGTGCCAAGGAGATTAAACTGACCTCTTGGGGCCATTTCTATGGGGTCGCACCGTTACCGACGGCTCCTGCGCGCGTGTGCTGCAGTGACGTCATCGCGGCTCCGGCCAATCACAGCGCCGGAGCCACGAACCCGGAAGTAACTTCGGGTTGAAGATGTGGGCCCTGTACTCGGAGTGCCGACTCTGATACAGGGTTTCGTTTTAAGGTAAGTATTTCATAATGATTATGCCTTTCTCTTGCAGAGTTTTTCTTTTTTATTTATTTATTTTTTTAGAGGCTTTACAACCTCTTTAAGGCAGTTGTAATCTCATGCAGGGAGCAAGAGAGAATATACACCCCTTTGTGCACACATCAGAACACACTGACAGAAGAGAAAAGTCAGACTACTACACAAATTTGTAAACAGCTGTATGTTTATTATACTTAATGCAAAGTAATCAACAACCAATACAAGCCGATGCAGCTTACACACATCAGTTCACTACTTAACCACTTCAGCCCCGGAAGGATTTCCCCCTTTAGGACCAGAGCACTTTTTGCGATTCGGCACTGCGCCGTTTTAACTGACAATTGCGCGGTCGTGCGACGTTGTACCCAAACGAAATTTGCGTCAGCGTTTTTCACGAGACCAGGATTTCCCCCTTTAGGAAGGCCCCGACTTCACCAATTCATCACTTGACTACACACATTCGACGTAGCCGAACATAACCAACAACTAATGAAACGTAATTCATATTATTTGTATGTCGACAAATGTTTAAACACATCATCAGACTGAAAAGAGAAGACAGTCACACAAGACTACACACGTGTTTCCCCACATATAAGAGAGAACGAGGGACGTACTCTAATGTTGACGGAATTTCTCCAACATTTCGGAGATTTTTTTATTTATTTATTTTTTCTTTT
>BLSH010285223.1:60971-90873 GCA_018402905.1 Glandirana rugosa | reverse complement strand
ACGGAGATCCGTGTTTACATACAAGGACCTCCGTTCTCTCACTGGGGGGAGCCATCGCGGGTAGGCGGCAGAGATCGAGTCTGCCCTACCCGCTCCCTGGGCCCCGCAGGAACACAGTGAGCGCATCTGGTGGTGCGCGCACGCTCACAATACTAGTTATCGCAGCCGCCGTCAGGTGACGGCGGTTTGTGATAATGAACCACTTTGCCGCCGTCAAAACACGGCGGGCGGTCGGCAAGTGTCTAAAAGGGATACTATAGGTAACAGGCACCAAAACAACTGTAGCTTAAAGCGGTTGTGTACCGAAAAAAAAAAAAACAACCTGTAAGGCAAAGGCATAATGAGCTAGTATGCACCGCATACTAGCTCATTATGAAATACTCACCTTAGAACGAAGCTCCCGCAGGGCTGCCCGGTCCCTGCAGAGGGAGTGGACATCTTCGCTGTGTGGATTCTTCAGGGTTCTTCAGAGCCGTCACTCTTGCGCATGCTCGGGAGCCCGTCTTTCTGGCAGGGTCCGGCGATATGCGCCGGGACATCACTGCGCATGCGCCGTGACGTCAGCGGCTGCAATGCAAGTGGAATATCTCCTAAGCCTTACAGATTTAGGAGATATTCATTTTACCTACAGGTAAGCCTTATTATAGGCTTACCTGTAGGTAAAAATCACTTTTGGGGGTTTACAACCGCTTTAGTTAAGCAGTTTTTGTGTATAGACCATACACCTTCAGTTCCACTGCTAAATGCTCTGCCATGTAGGAGTTGAATGTTGGCTCCACAGTGCCAGGGTGTGGTTGACCTGTGTCCTCCATGTCATATGTCCACCTTCATGTCCTATTCCCTTCTTTATGCCCTTCTTTATGCCCTGTACGGCTGTGCCCACCTATATGCCCCGAGTCCTCCATAATGTCCTGTGCTCATCTTCACATCCGATTCTGCCCACCTTTTATCTCCTGTACCCTCCTTTATGTTCTCTGTACAAGTAGGGATGTGGGTAAACTTCTCTGAACTGTATGGTTTGGTACGCAACAATTCATAATCTATCCTTTATGTTCTATGTCCAGTCCACCATGCCCTATGCTCCCTCCTTCATGTCCTTTGCCCACCATGTCCTGGCTGCACCCTTCTTCATGTTCTGTGTCCAGTGTCCACCGCACCATGCCCTGGCTGTAACCAACTTGAGTGTCCCGTGCTCCTTGCCTTCACAGATGATGTGACGCTGTGAGCAGGGTGCCAAGCGTGGTCAGTGGGTCCGGATGTCTGCTCTTCCACCACGCGACCTTTAATGGACGTCACACATCCCGTACTAGCGGGGGGATTGGACCAGTGATGTGACGTCTATCATAGGCGCCGCCACCACTGCGTCAGTTGTTGTTAACAGCCGCTCGCTCGGGGCTATTAATAGTGTTTAACGGCCTGAGACCCAGGGCTTTTTGGGGCCCACTCAGGGGGGTAGCCCTCCTCAGCTCCCCCTCCCAATGCCCTTGGTGACATTATCCTGCTGGAAGGAGCCACCAGAAGATGGGGACACTGCAGTCATAAAGGGATGGACATGGTCAGCAGCAATACTCAGGTAGGGCGCTGTGTTTAAATGATGCTCAATTGGTACTAAGGGGCCCAAAGTGTGCCAAGAAAATACCCCCCACACCATTACACCCCCACCACCAGCCTGAAGCGGTGATACAAGGCAGGATGGATCCATGCGCCAAAATCTGACCCCACCATCTGAATGTCGCAGCTGAAATCCAGACTCATCAGAGCAGGCAACTTTTTTTCAATCTTCTATTGTCCAATTTTGTGATCCTGTGCCAATTGTATCCTTAGTTTCTTAGCTGACAGGAGTGGCACCCCAGTGTGGTCCTCTGCTGCTGTAGCCCATCTGCTTCAAGGTTCAATGTGTTGCGCGTTCAGAGATGATATTCTGATATACCTCTGACATCAACAAGGCATTTTGCTCCACACAACTGCTGCTCACTGGATATTTTCTCTTTTTCGAACCATTCTCTGTAAACCTGAGAGATGGTTGTGTGTGAAAATCCCAGTAGATCAGCAGTTTTTGAAATGCTCAGACCGGCCCGCCTGGCATCAACAGCCATGCCACGTTCAAAGTCGCTTAGATCCTCTTACGTCCCCATTCTGATGTTCGGCTTGAACTTCAGCAAGTCGTCTTCACCACGTCTAGATGCCTAAATGCATTGAGTTGCTGCCATGTGATTGGCTGATTAGCAATTTTTGTTACCAAGCAACTAAACAGGTGTATCTAATAAAGTGGCCGGTGAATGTATATACCTGGTAATGCAACCCGCTTAATGCAAAGAAAAAAACAAAAAAAACTTTTGTTATAGTTTAGTTATGTTAAAAAAGGTCAAGTTTCACCCCAGCACCATTTGAAGCAACTGGGCAAACGGGAGCAGCAATTGGCGACCACTCCCGTTGGTTGCTATGGACAATGGCACACTCGTGAGAGTCTACTGTTTAGCATGCAAACACACAAGTCCTTCCCCCCGCGTTCAATCCACTTTTGTAATAAAACAATTACAGTTCCTGGCTCGTTTCTCTTGCAGTTGCTAGGGGCAACGGCTGGCAGCTTTGCAGGTGAATCTCAGACGAGCACCCCAAGTATAGCCAATGGACCCCTTAGGGGTGGCTGGTAGTTGTGGTTCACCTGACACCCTGCCCTCAGTCACACATTTTTCCTCACATTCGGAGTCATGGAACAGGCCGGTACTTTGTTTTTTTGTTGTTTTATTAGGGGGATAAACTTGGATGGGGTAAGGGTTGCTGTGGGATGCCCAATAGATTGTTAACACAGAACCTTCTATATACACCAACTGTATATACACTCCTCTTCCTCCAGCACTGATGCTTGCTAACTGCTCCTCTCCTAACTTCTCTCCTGCACACTGCTTATTCTTCCAGGCCTGAAAGGCAATTTATCAGGCCTCCATTATAACCCCTCCTCCACCATAGCTAGCACATGGGGAGGCCTGCTCTGCTGCTAGCAGGACCTCCAGACTGCCCATTACAGGCAAGGGCCACGGGCTCCCAGTTGTGAAGCCACGGGCCGTCAGGGTGTAGCCAAATACGTTGGTGCTAGCTGGGCATGGATAAACTACTACTCCCAGCCCACCCTCTTCCAGGCCACTCTGGCCTACTTTGCTGTCCAGTGACACTCCTTCGACTGACTGGCTCCTCCAACCTTCACAGACTGTCCACTGTCTCCTCCCAGCCTGCTCCAGCCTCTCTGTCCAGCTCCCAGGGTCTGTCAGTCACCGACCCACCGAGTCTTTAATGTAGCCTCTCTACTGTTTTCCTGCTCCCTTGTGCTGCTCCAGGAACCGACCCCACTCCTGACTGCGCCCAAGCCTCCAGGCCTCAAGGTCACCCCCGCTGCATCCCGGGTGAGGCCTCCACAGTACCCCTGCTACATTCTCCACTCTTCCACCCGACACTCTCCTTCCCCACTGGGCTGTTCCAGGGCATTTAAGTAGGCCTGCCCCCTGCCAATCCAGATTGGGGATTGGTCAGGGCTCCTTAGAACACCCAGAGGAACCCACCTCCCCTCTAGCCTCTCTCTCCAGAATGTTCCAGCTCTTCTGGAAAGAAGTAAGAGGATCTGGTGACATCATCTAGAAACTGCCCAGTCCTACCTGAGCCACTCCCAGCCCAGAAATCAAAACAATTAGGCCTGCTCTCAGTCAGGCCTGACTAAATTTTTCCACACCTATACACACACAATCCTATACTCTAGCTCCCACTTACCAGGGGGTGCTACAAAGACTTCCATTTTATTCCCTAGGGTCTCTGCTAAAAATAAATAAATAAATATATGTTTGGGGGTTCTGAGTAATTTTCTAGCAAACAAATGATGATTTTCACATGTAGGAGAGAAATGCCAGAATTGGCGTGGGTGGCAAGTGGTTAAAGGGTCATGAAGCGGTGGCAGGAAGAATTTAAACTGAAGGAGGCTCCCTAATGTAGATAACAGCTTCATCTCTTATATTTGCAGCTTAAAGCGATACTATGGGCTCACCTTTTTGTTTTTTAAATAACAAACATGTTATACTCACCTCCTCTCTGCAGCGGTTTTGCACAGAGTGGCCCCTAACTCCGTCTTCTGGGGTCCTCCAGCGATGCTCCAGGCTCCTCCTTTTCTTGAGTGACCACCACAGGGGAACGCTTCACTGGGGTCCCCCGTGCGGGCGCACTCCCGAGTCCTGCTGTTGCGTGTATTCACACAGTTTGGCCTGAGCATAAGTTTGTGCCGAACTTTCGTTGTTCGGTTGTTCGGCGAAGTAGCAGTGAAAGCTTAAGCCAATCAGGGCACAGAGCACTATTCCCGCCCCACGGTATAAAAGTATTCTTTCAATGGCAGCCATTTTCAGTGTTTTCGGGGTCCTGTACGCTGATAGGCTCCCAAAAAGTCTCACACATGTGGTATCCCCATACATAGGAGAAGCAGCAGAATGTATTTTGGGGTGTAATTCCACATATACCCATGGCATGTGTGAGAAATATATAATTTCAGTGACAACTTTGTGTAATTTTTTTTTCATTTTTCAATCACTTGTGACAAAAAAGTTAAATATTCCATGGACTCAACAAGCCTCTCAGCAAATAGCTTGGGGTGTCTACTTTCCAAAATGGGGTCATACGGGGGGGGGGGGGGTTTAACTGTCCTGGCATTTTATGCCCAACATCACCCACTCTTCTAACCACTTGAACCACCAAGTCTTTTGTGACACTTTTTGTTTACATGAAAAAATACTTTTTTTTCTAGAAAATTACTTTGAACCCCCAAACATTATATATATATTTTTTTTTAAAGCAGAGACCCTTCAGATTAAAATGGTGGGTGTTGCAAATTTTTTTTTCACAAATTATTTGTGCAGCGATTTTTCAAACGCAATTTTTGGGGAAAAAAAAACCCTTTTTTGAATTTGAATGCACAAAAACACACTATATTGCCAAAATGTATGGTGAAATATAAAAGTTGATCTCATGCTGAGTACATAGACACCAAACATGACATGCTTTAAAAATGATGCACACTCGCAAAGCGTTGATATACTATGTACATTTTTAAAAGCCTTTAACCTGTACAGATCCGCGCTATAGCCGAAAGACGGCTACAGTGCGGATCTCAATCTCCGGGCGGACGTCAATAGACGTCTGCCCCTTCGCGCGCTCCCAGCACGCAATCGCGGTCGCGCAGCCGGCAAAATCTGTGCTCGCTGTGTCCCGCGGGTCCAACGAAAGATGATCTCAAATGTAAACATATGAGATCATCTCTCATCGCCTGCCTTCTCTCCTCACACAGACACCGCTGTGTGAGGAGAGAGAGAGAGTGAGCTGTGCTGCCAGCATTACTGTGAGCATTACTATGTGATTTCCTATTACTGTGCAAAAAAACTGCCCATCATAGTGCCACCTCTCAGTGCCACCTGTAAGTGCCATATATCGTCAGTGCCACCTGTCAGTGCCACATATCAGTGCCTTCTGTCAGTGCCACATATCATCAGTGCCACCTATCAATGCCATCAAGTGTCACATATCATAAAAGTGTCATCAGTGCTACGTGTCATAAAGTGCCACCTGACATGTCATCAGTGCCATGTGTCAGTGCCTCCTGACCTGTCATCAGTGCCACGTGTCAATGCCATCTGACCTGTCATCAGTACCACATGTCAGTGCCACACATCGGTGCCACCTGTCAGTGCCATCAAGTGTCATCAGTGCCACATGTCATAAAATTCCACCTGACCTGTTATCAGTGCCACCTGACCTGTCATTAGTGCCACGCGTCAATGCCACCTCATCTGTCATCAGTGCCACCTGTCAGTGCCACCTATCAGTGCCATCAAGTGTCACATATAATAAAAGTGTCATCAGTGCTACGTGTCATAAAGTGCCACCTGACATGTCATCAGTGCCACGTGTCAGTGCCTCCTGACCTGTCATCAGTGCCACGTGTCAATGCCATCTGACCTGTCATCAGTACCACATGTCAGTGCCACACATCGGTGCCACCTGTCAGTGCCATCAAGTGTCATCAGTGCCACATGTCATAAAATTCCACCTGACCTGTTATCAGTGCCACCTGACCTGTCATTAGTGCCACGCGTCAATGCCACCTCATCTGTCATCAGTGCCACCTGTCAGTGCCACCTATCAGTGCCATCAAGTGTCACATATAATAAAAGTGTCATCAGTGCTACGTGTCATAAAGTGCCACCTGACATGTCATCAGTGCCACGTGTCAGTGCCTCCTGACCTGTCATCAGTGCCACGTGTCAATGCCATCTGACCTGTCATCAGTACCACATGTCAGTGCCACACATCGGTGCCACCTGTCAGTGCCATCAAGTGTCATCAGTGCCACATGTCATAAAATTCCACCTGACCTGTTATCAGTGCCACCTGACCTGTCATTAGTGCCACGCGTCAATGCCACCTCATCTGTCATCAGTGCCACCTATCAGTGCCACGTATCATCAGTGCCACCTATCAGTGCCATCAAGTGTCACGTCATCAAAGTGTCATCAGTGCTATGTGTCATAAAGTGCCACCGGACCTGCCATCAGTGCCACGTGTCAGTGCCTCCTGACCCATCATCAGTCCCACGTGTCAGTGCCACCTGACCTGTCATCAGTGCCACACATCAGTGCCACCTGTCAGTGCCATCAAGTGTCATCAGTGCCACATTTCATAAAGTTCCACCTGACCTGTCATCAGTCCCACCTGACCTGTCATTAGTGCCACGTGTCAGTGCCACCTGACCTGTCATCAGTGCCACGTGTCAGTGCCACATATCATCAGTGCCACCTGTCAGTGTCATCAGTGCCAATAAGTGCTGCAACAACGGCAATAAGATATTTTTCTGCTGAGGAGGCCTACAATACTCTTGCGGCCGATGAGAGCAACGGGGAGCTCTCTCCTGCAGGTTCCTCTGAGTCTGAGCCTGAGTCTGATATGGCTTATGAACCGGTTTCAAGTGGCGAATCAGAGCTGGACTCAGACGAGGAATATTGTCCGCCCGCCAGACGAAGGCGCGTTGGTGAGGAGGCAATACCATCCACCAGCACCACTGTGCCATCCACCAGCACCCCAGTGCCATCCACCAGCACCGCTGTGCTATCCCCCAGCACCCCAGTGCCATCCACCAGCACCGCTGTACCTCAGCCCCAAAGGGTTAGATCCCATGCCGGCCTTCCCTACTCACTCCAGCACCCTTTGTGGCTTCCTCCTAATTCAGGAGAAGCTAGTATTCCCCCTTTTACTGCCCAACCAGGAGTCCAGGTGGACACAGAAAATTTTTCGCCCATTAATTTTTTTGATTTCATTTTTACGGAGGACATGCTGCGATCCATTGTTGCCCAGTGCAACCTATACGAACACCAATTTATCCAGGCTAATCCAACCTCCTATTATTCCCGTCCCTATGAGTGGAGAGACATAACGGTGGCAGAATTCAAAACTTTTTTGGGCCTCACGTTCTGCATGGGACTTAACAACAAAAATGAACTCCGCTCCTACTGGTCCACCCGCCCCATCTACCACATGCCGGTCTTCTCATCCATAATGCCCAGGAGAAGATCTTCCATGATCATGAGATTTCTACATTTTAACGACAATACCCAGTGCCCTCCCCGGAATGCCCCAAATTATGACCGGCTTTTTAAGATTCGCCCAATTCTAAATTATTTTACAGAAATATTCCCCCAATTATTTACCCCGGACCAGCATATATGTATTGAAGAATCCCTGCTGAAATTTTGCGGCGGGCTGGGAATAAAACAATATATACCCAGCAAAAGGGCCCGCTATGGAGTGAAGGTCTACAAATTGTGCGACCGAACCACGGGGTACGTTTACGCCTTCAGAGTCTACGAAGGGAAGGACTCCCATCTGAATCCCCCCAATTGCCCAGAATATTTAGGTACAAGCGGTAAAATTGTTTGGCAACTAATCTACCCACTCCTGGACAAAGGCTATCACCTGTATGTGGATAATTTTTACACAAGTTTACCCCTGTTCCGGAACCTCTACAGGAAGAGTACACCAGCTTGTGGCACAGCCAGAAAAAAATCGGATGGGCTTTCCTCAAAGACTAGTGAACAAGAGGCTTAGAAAAGGAGAGACGGCGAGTCTGCAGAATGAGGAAATTCTGGCTGTGAAGTGGAGGGACCGAAGAGATGTGTACATGTTAACATCTATACAGAACAATTCACTGGTAGAGATCCCCAGAAGAAATGGCCCAATACAGAAACCCATTTGTATCTATGATTACAACTTGTATATGGGAGGAGTCAATCTAAATGATCAAATGTTGGAACCCTATTTACCTACAAGAAGAACATACCACTGGTATAAAAAAGTTGCCCTCTATTTTTTTCATTTGGCCATATATAATACGTATATCATATTTCGCAATTCCACCATAAACCCATAACCATTCCTTGGCTACCAGGAGGATCTCATCACCACACTTTTATACCCCAATGGCCCACCAGAAAATATTAGAACCAATGTGTGTAGTAGACTCTCCGAGCGCCATTTCCCCGATACCTCCCAGACCAACAGGCCAAAGACGCCAAAAAAAATGTTGGGTGCGCTCTAGTAGTGGAGTTAGAAGAGACACCGCTTATCATTGTGCCCAGTGCCCTTCCCAACCAGGTCTATGCATAGGTGATTGCTTCCGGCGTTATCACACCCTAGTCAATTATTGATTCCCCAGTTTCTTTTTCAACTTCGCACCCCTTATGCCACTGCCTGCTCTGGAACTGACTCTGGCTTGTTATTCGACCATGCTTCTGCCTACCGATTTTGTACATACTTCTGCCTGATCTGGAACTGACCCTGGACTGTTATTCGAACATGCTTCTACCTACTGATTTTGTACATACTTCTGCCTGATCTGGAGCTGACCTTGGACTGTTTGACCACGTTTTTTGCCTGCCTCTTGGACTGATCTAGTACCCTGCAACTGGAGTAGTGGGATTCCCAACACAGGGGTCTCACATATGTGAGGGGCTCCAGAATGTTTTTGTCTGGAAGAAGAAAACATTGTTTTTGTTTTCTCTCTCCCAGATTAGGGTCTGGAGACTCGGAGGCTTCAAAGAGATTGGGTGGGAGAAGCCTCTACCCCTTTCCCCATTCTGTCCTGACCGAGGCCCTATTTCTGCTTGCTGCCTGTAGGACCTATTGCCATCATGCCTCTGCCTGCCGGATGAACTGACCACACCTCTGCTGCTACCTGGACTATGGACCATGTTTCTGCCTGCTACTAGGACCAATATTATGGCACTGTTGACAATATCTCTGTCTGCACTGACCTTGGGCTGTATATGGACAATATCCTTGCCTGCTGCCTGCACTGACTATAGTATTCATGCCTGTTGCCTGGACAATTGTGTTCACTGTCCTACTACCAGGATCAATATTTTGGCACTGTTGATAACATCTCTGCCTGCACTGACCCTGGACTGTATATGGACAATATTCCTGCCTGTACTATGGACAGTTTTCCTGCCTGTTGCCTGGACAATTGCATTCACTGTTGGTTGCATGGACAATTGTGTTCGCTGTATTTGACCAAGTCCCTGCCTGCTGCCTGGACCAGTGCTATCCTCCTGTGGACAGCTGCAATACTAAAACCACAGGAAATCATTTATTTACCCTTTACTCAGCACAATGTATTTTTGGGTGTAATTCTTGGTATTTGTAATGCTATGTGTCTTTAGAACACCTGACGGTCTTCCTTGCATGTTGGGCCTCTGTATGTGTCCAGGCTGTGTAAAAGTCTCACACATGTGGTATCACCATACTCAGGAGGAGTAGCAGAATGTATTTTGGGGTGTCATTTTTGCCATGTACATGCTATGTGTTGGAAATACCTTATAAATCGACAACATTATGTAAAAAAAATGCGTTTTAATTTTTTTCCTACATTTTCCTAAAACTTCTGGAAAAAAATGAACCGTTCAAAAGACTCATCATGCCTCATAGATTATACGTTGGGGTGTTAGCTTTCTAAAATGGGGTAATTTTGTGGGCGTTTCCATTGTCTTGGTGCTCCAGGGCCTTCAGAATTGTAATAGGTGGTCGAGAAATGAGATGTGTAATTTATGCTTCTAAAACCCCTGGAGGTGCTAGTTCAATGTTGGGCCTCTGTATGTGTCCAGGCTGTGTAAAAATCTCACACATGTGGTATCGCCATACTCAGGAGGAGTAGCAGAATGTATTTTGGGGTGTCATTTTTGCCATGTACATGCTACTTGTTGGAAATATCTTATAAATGGACAACTTCGTAGAAAAAAAATGCGTTTTCTTTTTTTTCCCACATTTTCCAAAAACTTCTGGAAAAAAATGAACCGTTCAAAAGACTCATTATGCCTCATAGATTATACCTTGGGGTGTTAGCTTTCCAAAATGGGGTAATTTTGTGGGCGTTTCCATTGTCCTGGTGCTCCAGGGCCTTCAGAATTGTAATAGGTGGTCGAAAAATGAGATGTGTAATTTATGCTTCTAAAACGCCTGAAGGTGCTACTTCAATGTTGGGCCTCTGTATGTGGCCAGGCTGTAAAAATGTCGCACACATGTGCTATCACCATACTCAGGAGGAGTAGTACAATGTGTTTTGGGGTATCATTGAGGTATGCATATGCCATGTGAGAGAATAACCTGTTACAATGACAATTTTGTTTAAAAAAAATAAAAAAATAAAAAATCTTCATTTTTCAAAGAATTGTGGGAAAAAATGACAACTTCATAAAACTCACCATGCCACTTACTAGAAACCTTGGAATGTCTACTTTCCAAAAAGGGGTCATTTGGGAAAGGGGGGGGGGTATTTGGAGCGTTATTACAGCGGTAAAGCGCTAAAATTACCGCTGTAATAACGCTGTAAATATTATTTTCATGCATCTCTATGGATGCTTTCAGACTGAGGCGTTGCGCTACCGCAGCGCTTCAGAAAATCATGCAAGCATGATTTTTCAGGAATGTGGGGAGCGGTGTATTCACCGCTCCTCCACCGCTCCTGCCATTAAATTCAATGGGCAGCGCTCCCGTAGCGGCTGTACACCGCTCCGGGAGCGCAGAGCGGCACCTGTTTAACCCGTTGTGGGGGGGGTTAAAAGTGCCCCGCACCCGCCTGCATAGCGGCGCCGTAGCGCCTCTATAACAGCGCTAAATCCCCGCTGAGACTAGCGGGGATTTACCGCTACCGCCCGCCAGCCCCAGTGTGAAAGGGGCCTAACTTTCACAAAGACCAAATCATATACACTAATTTGGGTTATTTTTTTACCAACGATATGTAACATTATAAATTTTGGCCAAAATTTATGTAGATAAATTACTAATTTGCAAAATTTTATAACAAAAACGTCGAAAATGCGTTTGTTTTCAAAATTTTCGGTCTTTTTTTAATTATAGCGCAAAAAATAAAAAACGCAACGGTGATTAAATACCACCAAAAGTAAGCTCTATTTGTGTGAAAAAAAGGACGCAAATTTCATATGGGTACAGTGTTGCATGACTGAGTAATTGTCATTCGAGAGCACTGAAAGCTGAAAATTGGTCTGGGCAGAAGGGGGGTTTAAGTGCCCAGTAAGGAAGTGGTTAAAATCCTTTACAGGTTACCGCTTTAGATCTGCAGAGAGGGTCTACTGCTAGAATTACTGCTCTCAATCTGACGTTCGCGGTGATACCTCACATGCATGGTGCAATTGCTGTATACGACACGAGACTGACGCTTGCATTCACCTTTGCACACGTGCACAGGGGGCAGGGGTACATTTTTTTTTAATTATTAATTTTGCTTTTTATTTTATTTTTTCGCTGTCCCTTTCATCTTTTTTTTTATATTTTTATTTTTATCACAAGGATTTTAAATATTCCCTATGATAAAAATAGGTAGTATCGCATATTTTTTTTTTAAATTTGGGGTCTACAGATTCTAGAGCTTTCCTCAGCCCTTATAAAGCATCTGATCACACCAATATCGGTGTGATAAGATGCCTTCCCAGTTTCCCAATGGCGCGGTTTATATCCGGCGAAACCAAAGTCACAAAATGCTCGTGGCCTCCGGTTTCTTAGGCCATAGAGATGATTGGAAAAAATAGGGAATTAAATTCTTTCCTGTACAGAGCAACGTCACAGAGGCAATAGGGTTAATTTTTAGAAAAATATCTTTATTTAAACATATACAAAAACCATTAAATACTAATCACTGGATGTTGAACAATCCACCTCCACCACAACCTCATTAAAATAGTTATGGACATAGTGGTATGTCCATGAATGGAAATCACGGACCAGTTGATGCCATAATAGCTGACATGTTTCATTCGTTTGCACGAACTTCCTCTGAGCTGGGTATATCACAATTTCTGGAGCAAGTGCTGCTAATGATATTTTCCATGGAATATCCTCTCTTCTTTGTGTGATCTAATACCTAATCGGAATTGACCGATATAATTTGTCTATCATAGACATACAATCTCCATACAATCCGATTAATACAATAAATTGGAGGATTGGTGAGTCTGATCTTTTGCTCACAATTACTTGAGCAAGTGCTGTTACTGATATCTTCCATTGAATATCCTCTCTTCCTGGTGTGATTTAATACCCAATCGGAATTGATTTATTCAATTTGTCCACCATAGACATACAATCTCTATACAATCCGATTTAGACAATAAATTGCAAGTAGAAGGACTTAACCAAAGGGGAATCTTCAACTTTATAATTCCATCCCTTTTTTTGCACTTATCCCCCATAATCCTACAAGTGATCACGTGTCTCTGTTGTTCCGAAGTTCGGGTTCGGTGGGTTCGGCCGAACTTCGGAAAAAAGTCTGGGTTCGGTACCGGACTTGACCCGAACTTTACCCCGAACCCCATTGAATTCAATGGGGACCCGAACAGAGTCCTGGAAAGTGCTAGAGGGCTGCAAAATGATTTTAGAACAAGAATCTGTCCCTTACAGCAACAGCAGGAACCTGACCCTATAGAACTAGGAGATGATTTTAGAACAATAATCTATCCCTCTAAGCAGTAGACTCTACCTAGTCCAGTCAGATCTTTCTGTAATGCAGGATGAGATCTGCAATCTGTCCCTAAAAGCAGTAGTAGTAGTAATCTCTACCTATCTATCTATCTGCAATCTGTCCCTCACAGCACCGGCAGCATCCTCTCCCTACACTACCCAGAGAGCATGTGACATGCAGCACTGTGACTCCAGCCTCATATAGAGGCTGGGTCACATGATTCACTGGCCAATCACAGCCATGCCATTAGTAGGCATGGCTGTGATGGCTTCTAGGGAAAACCAGTGAAACGCTTGTTGATTGGCTGCCCTGCAGCTATTCAACATGCGTGATCAAATACCCGAACCCAGAACTCGAACCCAAACTTTTTTTCAAATGTCCGGGTTTGGGTCCGGGTCAAAGACACCCCAAAGTTCGGTACGAACCCGAACTTTACAGTTCGGGTTCGCTCAACTCTAGTGGTGGTTTATGAAGGTAGTTTGTCAACGTTGACTATTTTAATGAGGTTGTGGTGGAGATGGATTGTTCAACATCCAGTGAATAGTATTTAATTGTTTTTGTATATGTTTTTTTTCTAAAAATTAACCCTATTGCCTCTGTGACGTTGCTCTGTACAGGAAAGAAAGGCTTATATGCTTCACTATTCTCCAATCAAAGGAGAAAGTGAAGGATTAATTATTCCACTAATTGATTCTACTTTTAGAGTGGTTCATTTTCATTATAATACATAGAGATGATTGGAGCCATTCTAGTCTTCCATCAGCTCTATGGTCAGCTGGTGGAACCACCGGCTGCATTCTCACATTACCCGGTGGGACAAGAGAGCCCGAGAAGACCAACAACATACTAGTACGTCGCTGGTCCTTGTTGGGCATATGTTGTAATGTTCTTTTTTTTCATGCAGTCAGTGGGTTAAATGAAAAAAAAGAATCAATCGGTGGGTATGCCCACCATTGGAAAACTGCATTTCATCCACCCACTTCTAATGGTGGGAATAGCCCCTTTTTAAAAATATATACTGAGAGGCAAAACATCCCAATTTCCACCCACTGCCTCTATGCTACAGTATATATGCTCTTTTTTAAACTGTGGTGGTTAAATCACCTCCAACAGCTTTATGTATGGTGGGAGCAAACGCTGTTGCTGTCACCATAAATAAATCAGTGCTGCAGCTGAATGGCGTACCTGAAAAGCAATAAAACAATTAATAAAACACAGTAACAGAAAAAAATTACATACCTGCTAAGAAGAAAAAATTATAAAACACATTAACAATAAAACATTACAGGTAAGAAGTAACATAAAAAAGACATACCTGCAAAGAAAACATGATAAAAACTGTAACAAAACATTACAGTTATGCATAAAAAAATGTTAACAATAGAGAGAGAACAATAGAGAGAGATTAGAGAGAAAACAAGAGAGAGAGAGAGAGAGAGAGAGAGAGAGAGAGAGAGAGAGAGAAAAGAAACCTACAACTGTTTTTGGCTCTTTTATTTGATATTTTTTAGTTTTTTTTTTTACTTTTTTTGTTTTAAATTTTTTATTTATTTATTTATTTATTTTTTGGTACACCTTTTTTTTTTTTTAACTAAAAACTGTAACTGGTTCCAGGTTTGGGTCTCTCAAAATGCAATGGCATCTTTGGAGACCCTATGTAAGTGTGCCTAATCACTGTGTCTCTTGTACCCTAATAATCCAATAATGTGAGGTAGCATTCAAAACATTCTCCGATGCAGAGACCAGGCTGGCCAGGTCAGGTGGGACAATAAGTGCAGGTGTCATGCCTGTATCAGTGTTGTCTGCAGACACAACATCTCTTTTGGGGTGTTCTTTGGCTTGAGGTACCACGGAGGACTCGTGGAAAGTGCCTCCCATGCAGCCGGCTCACTGCATTTAGAATGTGACGTTTGGGTGAAGCACCATCTGGAAACAGAAGGGCTGTGACGATCTCTTCCTGGAATTTGAAGAAGGATCCTCTCAGTCCTGACACTCTGTATAGCACATGAGCGTTCAACAAAGCCAATTGAAATAAATATAGACACTTTTTTATACCAGCGTCTGGCCTTACTGGCAATTAGGTACGCCACCAATAACTGGTCGTTAAGGTCCACCCCACCCATATTTAGGTTATAATTGTGGACACAGAGGGGTTTCTCCAAAACACCAGTCGCCATAGGAATTTTGATGTATCTGCATGAAGGGAGGTCAGAACGAAAACATTCCGATTGTCCATCCACTTCACCACAAGCAAATTATTACACTTCAAGCAGGCTCTTTCCCTCTGTCTAAGACAGAAATCTATAAGCCGTTGGTGGAAGCCCTGCCGATTAGATCGCACGGTGCAGCATGCACCAATTTGATGATCAAACAACTTACTAAAAAGTGGCACGCTCATGTAATAATTGTTCACGTACAAGTGGTACCCCTTTCCGAATAAGGGTGACACCAAATGCCACACAATCTAGCCAGTGCTCCCTATGTAGTCTGGGCATCCTTCTGGCTCCATGTGACTATCTTTACCCTCGTAAACTATTAAACTACATGTATAGCCTGTGGCCCTGTCACAGAGCTTATACATCTTGACCCCATATCTGGCACGCTTCCTGGGGATGAACTGTTTGAAAGCAAGACGGCCAGAAAATTTAATCAGGGACTTGTCCACACACACAACTTGGTTGGGGATAAAAAGTGCTGCGAACTGTTGGTTGAAGTGGTTTATGAGGGGCCGAATTTTGTAGAGCCGATCATATTCAGGGTCACCCCGTGGTCGACAGAGTTCATTGTCATTGAAATGCATGAACCGCAGGATTTGCTCGTATCCTGTCCTGTCCATGGAAGCAGGGGTTGAAGGGGTGACCCCCCACTCCTTCAACCTCTGCAGCAAAGCTGGCAGCACTCATACATCTATTTCCCAAAGACAACGTCTGGATATGACGCTGAGCAGGTGCATTCAACTTCTTTGGTCAACCATGGCGAGGCCTGTTCTGAGTGGAACCTGTCCTGTTAAACCGCTGTATGGTCTTAGCCACCTTGCTGCATCTCAGTTTCAGGGTCTTGGCAATCTTCTTATAGCCTAGGCCATCTTTATGTAGAGCAACAATTCTTTTTTTTCAGATCCTCAGAGAGTTCTTTGCCATGAGGTGCAATGTTGAACTTCCAGTGACCAGTACGAGATAGTGAGAGCGATAACACCAAATTTAACACACCTGCTCCCCATTCACACCTGAGACCTTGTAACACTAATGAGTGACATGACACGGGGGAGGGAAAATGGCTAATTGGGCCCAATTTGGACATTTTCACTTAGGGGTGTACTCACTTTTGTTGCCAGTGGTTTAGACATTAATGGCTGTGTGTTGAGATATTTTGAGGGGACAGCAAATTTACACTGTTATACAAGCTGTACACTCACTACTTTACATTGTAGCAAAGTGTCATTTCTTCAGTGTTGTCACATGAAAAGATACAATAAAATATTTACAACAATGTGAGGGGTGTACTCACTTTTGGAGATACTGTATATATAGGGGTTAAAATTTTTTTTTTTGGGGGGGGGGGGTATTTATATCTACCTGGGCCTACTACTAACCTTCCCTAACACTGATTTAGTGTCACAAGTGTCACAAGTATAGCGATCAGTAAAAATCAGATCACTGCACTAAGTGGCACTGAGACAGGGGGTGGCAGCAATGAAGGGGTTAACTGGGGGGGGGGATCAAAGGGTTAAAAGTGTGCCTAACATGTACTGGTGTTAGTGTAGTGTTGTGCAACTCATGGTTAGATGATCACTCTCCTTCACCGGAATCAAAAAGGACTTTGGGGAGGGAGATGAGCTCACTTCTTCTGCCGTCTGTGTCGGTGGAGAGGCAGAGGCGACATTTCATTGGCCAGGACTGATCAGCAGGTCCAGGCCAAATATCATCGGCCTGGCCCTGCAAACTGAGCGGTCCTTTATCAAATTCGATCACAGTGCACGCGCCGTCACGGCGCATGATCGCGGCCGCCGTCACCTGACGGCATTTAGCGATAACGAGCTAAGTTGCTGCCATCAATCCACGGTGGGCGGTCGGCAACTGGCTAAAAATTGTGTTTTTACAAACTGTTTTTTCATTGATACATGTCCCCCAGGGCAGGACCCAGACCCCTATAACCATTGTATGCCCGATTACTTGCATATAAGCCTTCAAAATGGACACTTTTGATTTTTGACGTTCAGGTGCCATTGTCTTTAATGGGGTTCATTATTTGGGTCCGAACTTTTGCAATGTTTGAAAGTTCTGGTGCGAAACGAACAGGGGTCCATTTGGCCCATCCCTACTCCTAACCTCCCTCCCATTCCTCTGGAAGTTTCTGCAAAGGTCCAGCAAGTAGGGGGAGGTATCAGAGATGCTGCCTGATTAGTCATTCCAGCCTCCCTGGATCACTCACCCTGACCCAGATTTAAAACACACAGGCTTGGCTGTCAGCCAAGCCAAACAATTTACCTGCACTACAAAAAACCCATGAACAACCTAGCACTCTACACTAGAGGGTGCAACAAGTGGGGTACACACTATGAGAAAATTGGAAGAAAAATTCCGTACGAGGAACGATCGTTTGATTTTTGTATAGTGTGTACACAACTTTCAACATCCGATTCAGTTTTTCCAAACGTACATGAACAGAACGAACGATTTTCGTTTAATGTGTACTGATTTTGTATAAGAAAAATTCGATAGGAAATATTGAGCATGATCAGAAACAATAAACACCAATAATCTATGCTACATGTCTAACAAAAAAAGCTTTTGTCATTCGAGAATTTTTGTACATTATTTCCTTCCTCGGTTCCGAGTTACTGTGAAACATCGAGAAAAAACAGATGATCGTTCTGGTGTGTACCCAGCTTAAGACTTTAGCAAACATTTTAGGGCTCCTCTGCTCTGGAATAAAATATTACAAGTGCTAAATATTACTTTAAAGTTGAATCTGAAATTCAGGCAAGAAAACTTTAATTTGCATATAGACGGGTCTGCTAGTGTTACAAAACGTGTTTCCTTGTTTGGAAAACTCTGTTCCTTACCTGCGATACAGGAGGGTTAAACTAATTGCTTCAATGCTTAGCTTTGTTGCTTGTTTGTTTTTTCATTTTTCAGCGCTGCTCTCGCTATGTCTTCATGAACCATGCTCAGTTATGGCGGGTCCTCAACCCTGGTTGTGGCCATTTTGGGTGGGTCAATATGTATGCTGGACAGTTTGTGATTGTGCATCTTAGGAGTAACAAGAGCCTGCTGGTAGGAACTAAGACTTAGTCCGCAGACAGACTGAGCCTTTGTGTCAGTTTGGCAAAGGAACTACACATCTCAGCATGACTGGGACTGTGGAGAAGAAAAAGAAGGTCTGTCTCTGGACTCGAGGTAGATGTGGACACTTTGGGAGACAGTCCGTGCAGCAGGCTTCTAAGAGAGGGATGCATCCCTCATCAGGGATGCAGAGAGGCGGAGAAGTGAACATCTCCTGGTACATGAGAACACCACTGTTTCTGATCGGTGCCTTTGCCTGGTCATTGGGGAGAACACCACTGTCACTGGTGCTGTTGCTTGATCATTAGGAGTGAATGCTGTTGCTTACTTTACCAAACAGCCTCAGTGTCAGCACCAGGATCTCCTCCTGCTTCGTTCTTTTCAGACATGGGAAAGCTGGTCAACAAAAAGAGAGTCCTGACAGAGAAACAGCCTGTTATAGGTAGGAACCCGAGGCCCTCTTTAAATGTGTAGCAAAAGTCAGTGTCCAGCTTTCAACCCTGTGGCTACTGATCCCAGTGCCACCTCTTCAGGCACTGCCAAGCCACCTGGCTGCAGCTGCCCATTTCATTAGCCCTCCTGGCTACTTATCCTCAGTCCTCCCAGACTGACACCTACCAGCCCACCCGGCTGACTCCTCTGGAGAACTTCTGGACCTGCTGGCTCTCTCCCGCTGTCCTCTTCTTGCTCCAATGCCTCCAGGAGGGATTTTCTCCGCGTGTGTTGTAGAGGGTGCCTCCAGCACCCGAGCCCCAGGCCCGACATCACCCCCCCCAGAATAGGGGGCCACTGATAGCCTCTTCAGCGCTCCTTCTCCATCTTCCACCTGACTGCCCCTGCTGGACTGACCCAAGAGTATTTAAGAGGTGCCCGTCCCCTGCCAGCCCACTTTGCTGGGGATTGGCTAGGGCCCTCATCAATACTCCAAGCAGCTGCTCCTAGATTCCACCCTCTACTTATGGAAGCTTCTCCAAGGTCCAGAGAGCAGGGGGAGTTACCAGAGGTGCTGCTTACTGAGTCACACAGCCCTGACCCAGATTCAACCCAAGCTTGGCTCTCAGCCAGGCCAAATTTAACAACAACTATGTACACCAAACCTAGCTATAGGGTGCAACATGTATAAATGCCTAGTGCATTACCCCAACACTTGGGGCAAACTCTATGGACTACTCAGTCTTTTTCTGCCGTTACTTTTCTATGTTTCTTTTAAAGGGTGACAGACAACATATTATACGCACAAGCCAAACTGAATGAAAAGCATATAAAAAAACACAGGATGCAAAAACGTCTGCTCTCCATTAGAAGCGAATGTGCAGATGACAACACCAGCTTATGCGTTTTGGGGAACTGGTCCCCTTCTTCAGAGCAGTCTCTGGTGTACTCTCAACCCTACTTCCTTAAATACAGAAATGCTATAGATCACACCCTCTAATCACATTAATGGACTGAGTGGGGGAAGGGAGGAAACAAGTGTTAATACCAGAGACAACAATCTCTAGTGACTAGTGTAGCACCCTCTAGGTAGGTAGAGGTTCCTGCATATCAGGCAACCAAGTCAACGCTGGGAGTATGAGACCCCTCTCCGCCATCTTGTTCCTCTGTCTCGTGGCATTTGCTGCTAGCAGGGAACGTTGAGCCTTCTCCAGGGTGTGGCACTGCCCTCTTGCTTCCAGACAAACTGGCGTCTGCAGAACTAATAAGCAGGCTTGTCCCTGGACATGCGACGGAAATCCCTTGTTAGGCGAACTGAAGTTTGCAGGTACACTGTAGCTAGCAGGACTTGTCCAGGCATGTCACTTGGCACCAACTGTGCCCAAACAACTAGAAGCAGAGGACTACTGACTTCCCCGGGGGTTGCTGTTAGCAACAATAACGTTTGTAACCCATGCATCACTGCAGAGAACTCTTTTAGCACAGTCCCGCCCGCAGGCTTACCCTGATCACCCCGGGCAACAGTAGACACTTCTAGGCACACTTTGTCCTTAAGAGCAGGATTTTGAAGCAAAAGTTCAAGATGTCCAGTATTAACAGATTGCTGGACATATTTGTTATCCAACCCAGGACATCCAGCATAAGCAGATCACTGGATGTATTTGTAATCCGTGGGCGACAGCACATGGTAACAGTTCCTGAGTTGCAGGTTTTTAGCACAAGTGTCCGCCCCAGTTGGGGCAACTGGGTAAGCAGATTGCAATAAATTTGAAATTGAAGACAGCTCCCGATGGTTGCTGGGGACAATGGCACTTGTTACTGTAGCACTGAATAGCAAACAGAGCACATAAGTCCTTCCCCAAAGATTAATTCCTCAACTAGTGGTGGAACAAAGCACAGCTCCCTGGCTCGATCAACTTCGGTTGCTAGGGGCAATGGCTGGCAGGTTAACCGTGAACAGGCGGTCCCGGATGACGAACCCAAATGTAGCTATGCCCCCATAGGAGTTGCTGAATGTTGTGGTTCACCTGTCACCCTGCCCAGGCCGACATCCATCTCTCATGCACTCAGAGACAGAGAACAGTCCATAGTGTGGGATTGTTTTTCAGGGGATGGGATTGGCCCTTTACTAAGGCGTCAGCATACCAAGAACTTTTGGACAATTTCATGCTCCCAACTTTGGTGGGAACAGTTTGGGGATGGCCCCTTCCTGTTACAACATAACTGTGCACCAGTGCACAAAGCAAGCTCCATAAAGACATGGATGAGCGAGTTTGGGGTGCAGGAACTTGACTGGCCTTCACAGAGTCCTGACCTCAACCCGATAGAACACCTTTGGGGTGAATTACAGAGCAGACTGCGAGCCAGACCTTCTTGTCCAACATCATTGCCTGACCTCACACATGTGCTTCTGGAAGAATGGTCAAACATTCCCATAGACACTCCTAAATCTTGTGGACAGCCTTCCCAGAAGAATTGAAGCTGTTATAGCTGCAAAGGGTGGGCCAACTTTACCACTTGCTGACCACCTACCGCATATTTACTGCGGCAGGTCAGCTCTATTGTGCGAAATCAAGTACCTCTACGTCGTTTCATGCAATAGACACTGGGGGGGCACATGCACTGCAGGAGGCACAATCGATGGCTGATTGGACACAGGGGATGCCAATCAGTGGGACCCGATGTCTGCCGGCCACCCACGATCATTCTGACAAGGGAGAGGATGGAACACTGATCTCTTTCTTCATCCAGTCAGAGCAACCCTCACACAGTTAGCAAGCACCAGCTAGGCACAAAGATAACTCTTTAATCGCCCCTGATATTAACCCTTCCTTGCCAGTGTCATTAGTATAGTGACAGTGCTTTTCTTTAGCACTGATCACTAGGGATGGGCCCGCGGTTTTAGTCTAACGTAAATTCGAACGTTCGCCCGTTCGTTGAATTTAGAACATTATGGGGTGTTCACAGCGACTTTGCCATTGCGGAGTGCCCCATAATGCATTGCGTGCAGACGGCGCGCACAGCTCCTTTTCCATGGGAGGGCTGCCGCCGCCTGCGCTGGCTTTGCTTTGATGTTTTATTTATAGTGCAGGGCGAGGCCAACGGGTGACCCGCCCCCTTCTGACATCATGTGATGTCAGAGGGCGGGTCACTCAATTACGTCACTGGGTGGCCCCGCCCTTCACTATAAATAAAACGTCAAACCAAAGAGAGCTCAGTAGGCGGGAGCCCTTCCATGGAGGAGGAGCTGTTTGCATTTTTTTTTTTTTTTCGGGTCCGCCGCTCGCTGCGATTGACGATGGATTATAACGGGGGACACTTATTTTTCTTTGTTAATAAAGGACTTGTCCCTAATTGTCTCCTGTGTTTTTTTTCTTTTTTGACACTTTTGGTGAATTGATAGGGGTACGATATACCTGATACTAATTCACATGGGGGTGGGGTCCAGGACTGCAGGAAGCTGTGCCAGGATCTGCTGGGGTGGCACTGGCAGCTCTCATCTCTGAGGTGAGAGACCGTAACACTGCCAGGGCCAGCTGACCCCACATCCCACCTATCTCCCCCTACCCCATTTACTCTGCCCCAGTGCCCACCCAGTACCTCAAAAAAAGCATTAACACTGTGGATCCAGCTGGAAGCTGGCCTGTGGGTCCTGCTGGCCATGGCCTGTGGGGCCTGCTGGCCTCTAGCCGTTGTTGACCAGAGGTCCCTGGTTTCCAGGGACAGTCCCTGAACTGAGAACACTGTCCCTGGACCAAGTTTGTTCCCGCTTTGCAGGACCGATCCTGGGTGGGTGCACAGTGAACTGGGGCAGAGGGAGGGGTTCCGTTTGGCCCATTGGGCTGTCTCGGAGGGGAAGGGGGGGGGTGTGCGCCGCGGTATTACACAGAGCAGGGATCTCCTGCTTACCTGGTGGCTGCTGTCCTGCCTCCTGGACCAGCTCCTATGATAGAGAGCATACTGGTGATGTCTATCATAGGAGCCGGTCCAGGAGGCGGGACTTCATATGACAGCGGCCACGCCGGGTAAGCGGGAGATCCCCCCAACTTTGTAATCTTGCTGCTCTCCTCTCTTTGCATTGCAAGCTGCATTGGATAGGCAATGGTGATGCTGCATTGATGGGCACTGATGATGCTGCATTGATGGGCACTGATCAGGCTGCATATATGGGCACTGATGGGCACTGGTGACACTGCACTGATGGGCACTGGTGACACTGCATTAATGGGCACTGGTGACACTGCACTGAGGGGCACTGATCAGGCTGCATTGGATGGGCACTGGTGAGGCTGCACTGATGGGCACTGATCAGGCTGCACTGATGAGGCTGTACTGATGGGCACTGTTGACGCTGCATTGATGGGCACGGGTGATGCTGCACTGATGGGCACTGATGAGGCTGAATTGATGGGCACTGATGAGGCTGCATTGGATGGGCACTGGTGAGGCTGCATTGATGGGCACTGGTGAGGCTGTATTGGATGGGCACTGATCAGGCTGCATTGATAGGCGCTGATCAGGCTGCATTGATAGGCACTGATCAGGCTGCATTGATAGGCACTGATCAGGCTGCATTGATGGACCCTGATTAGGCTGCATTGATTGGCACTGGTGACACTGCATTGATGGGCACTAGTGATGCTGCACTGATGGGCACTGATCAGGCTGCATTGATGGGCACTGATGAGGCTGCATTAGATGGGCACTGATCAGGCTGCACTAATGGGCACTAGTGGGGCTGCATTGATGCATTATTTTTGATAAACCTCCTTTGTTGCTATTAACATTAAATTATGTTACCACATTGTATCATATTTGTCTTGCTTCATAACATCAATATCCATTATAAAACCAGGCGGGCATGGATGGTGAGCTAATTCGGTGGTTCAATGGGCCACTTGACTGGACTTCCCCCCCCCAGGCCTAAGGCTGCCAGCCCTCCCCTATTGGGATTTTTTTTACCAAAAACATATAGCAGAATACATATCGGTCTAAATTGATAAAGAAATTCGATTTTTAATTTTTTTTTTATTGGATGTGTTTTATAGCAGAAAGAAAAAAATATTGTTTTTTTTTTCCAAAATTGTAGCTCTTTTTTTGTTTATGGAGAAAAAAATAAAAAAACGCAGAGGTAATCAAATACCACCAAAAGAAAACTCTATTTATGGGAAAGAAAAGACATTGATTTTATTTGGGTACAGCTTTGCATGACTGCGCAATTGTCAGTTAAAATAACTCAGTGCCGTATCGCAAAAAATGGCCTGGGGGTAAACCTTCTGGGGCTGAAGAGGTCAATATTGCAGATGTTTTTTTCAATGAAGGACTTTTTACACATTTGTGTTCATTTATTTACTATCATAATGCCCCTACTCATTCATGTAGGGAAGACTGGATATTTGGGGTCCAATCACCCTTCCCCCTGCAACCCCACAACCACTGAGTCAGGATTATGAAGAAGAGGACATTGTCTTCATCAACAAGCCCCCCAATGTGGAGGGCATGGGGCCGGGTATGCGTTTGGTCCAGGAGGAGCCTGCCAGACTGTGTGCTCAAATTAGGGTCTGGTATCGATTTTGAAGGGGCATTCCATTTTTCTTGCATGGGGTTCCATGTCGTGTTTTGCTATATTAAAGTCACTGCTTTCTATAACATGTTATTAACATTTAGGTTGTACAAGTCCCCCAGGCTAGTGCCCAATCCCCCATACCTCCTTTTTTTTTTTTGCCAATTCCTTGCCAATTAGCCTTGAAAAGGTGAGTAATTGACTTTACAGATTCAACTCCTATTGCCTTGAATGGGATTTGAATTTACCATTAGACATGTGCAATTCATTTCAATCCCAATTCGTTGATTCTAAAATTCGTAAATTCGAAAATATGAAGTAATAACTAACTAATAATAACTTAACTATTACTAACTAATAAATTATAAATATTGGAATTTCCTTTCAAATTTGGCTTTTAGTGAACGCAACAAATATAAATTTATCCGAAGTTACGAATTATCCCAAATAACGAATATCGTATCTAAACAAATGGAACGTAACAAATTAATAATAATAAATAGCAATAATAATGATAAAAACGTTTTATTATTATTATTACTGTATTTATTATTAATTTGTTCCATTCCATTTGTTTAGATGCGGCATTCGTTTTTTCGGATAATTCGCAAATTCGGATAAATTCATATTGATTACGTTCACTAACAGCCAAATTTGAAAGTAAATTCCAATACCTATAATTTAATAGTTAGTTATTATTTTGAATTTTCATTCTTTTGAATTCTCAGATTTTCATTCTTATTTTCGGATTTTCCAATTTTTGGATTTTCGAATTTACGAATTTTCGAATTGCGATCATAACGAATGACCCCATAAATGAAAAATAAACAAAAAAAGAATGGGATGAAAATGAACACATTTTTTGGCAGTGCACATGTCTATATCACCATCCAAACTTGTGATAGGTTCGCCGAACAGCCTGTGAACTAATTGAACCAAACCCATGTATGTTCGACCCATCCCTACTGACTGCCAATGCCTTGCCACTTTTTCCTCCCACCAAACAGCAAATAGGACTATGTTATATACTCCTGACCTTTGCACTCTGTATCCTGTACTCCTTATCCATGCATTCTGTAATCTATGTTGTATATTACATACTCCTTACACTGTATACAGTATGCTGTGGTTATCAGGGGCGTAACTACAGGGGTTGCAGGGGTTGCAATTGCAACCGGGCCTCATGCTCCAGGGGTCCGTGTGCCTCCTTTGTACACCTGTATAGGAGGGATGGTGAGGACAGCATTTAGAGGAACCAATCTCCTCCATTTTCCTCCTAATGGAGGAGATTGGTTCCTCTATATGCTGCCCCGCCACTCCTCCTATCCAGTTTACTTGTCTTCTGCTGTTCCCAGGGTCCCTGGGTGCCCCCCCCCTCACAGAGTTGCTGTCTCCCCCCTCCCCTCTCCTGCCAGCTGCTGTAGAAGATGAGTCATGATGGAGAGATGGGAACGGGTCGGTAAATTTGTCATTTACCAGCTCCTTCCTTTTTGAATGGACAGAGTCAGTGATTGGTACCAATTGGTTCATTCATAACCGAAGCATAGTAAACTGTTTTTACTATACTTTCATTTCTGAATGAATGGGAGGCTCGGTACACAACTATTCCTGTCCATGCATTGTGTGCAGCTGAGGCTACACAGATGGAAATTGAGAGCTGAGGTTTGTTTAGACCCCTGATATCTCATCAAAGCCCCCCAACAGAGCTCCTAAAATAAATTGTAAAAAATAAGAAAAATAAAATTGTAAAAGAAATAAAATGAAATGGTAAAAAAATAAATAAAATTAAAATAAAAATTAAAAACTACTGACACCAGTGAGGGAACTATCAGGATTGCAAAGGTTGCAATTGTGACCGGGCCCTGGCATTTCACCACCATGGGGAGGCCCAAAGATGGCAGAAAGGGGGCCGCTGCAGAACTTGTGAAAGGGTCCCACTGTGGGACCGTAATAAAGGGACCTGCGATGGGAGTAAAGGGCCCCAGGATCAGTGGGAAGAGGGAAGGGCCCTGACCAGGGGTCAGGAGGGCCTTCATAATTTCTTACACCGGGGCCCTGAAGGTTCTAGTCACTCCTCTGGTGGTTTTGTTATATAGTCCTGGCTGCTGCACTAAGCTGTCCAGTATATCAGATTCTCCTGACCACAGGGTTTATTGTCTCAACAGTTGCTGTTTGCTATGTAGTCCCCAACAATTTGAATGAAGTATTTCTTTTACTATTTTGTATCCAGAGCAATATTCAATTTTTTTTTAATCAGCATTTTTGCAAGAAAAGTACCTAAATCTTCCAAATAATTATATATTTTCTGAAAGCAGAGGCCCCGTAGAATAAAATGATGTTGCATTTTTTTTATGCCACAGAATATTTGTACAAATGTTTATCAAATCTGTATTTCCAGTAAAAAATATAATAAAATGAAAAAGTCAATAGATATCAAACATGTCAAGCCTTAAGTTTGTAAATGGTAAAAAAACGACAGTACCCAAAACTGTCCTGTAGGCGACACTTTAAAAGCCTTTACAGATCATTAGTTTAGGGCAGTGGCTCTCAACTCCGGTCCTCAGGACCCACCAACAGGCCAGATTTTAAGTATTACACCTTAGGGAGATGCAGACTACAATACTGCAATCACTGAGCAGCAAATGATATCACCTGTGATGTATTTCAGTTATCCTGCAAACCTGGCCTGTTAGTGGGTCCCGAGGACCGGAGTTGAGAACCAATGGTTTAGGATTAACCATGAATGATGGCCATAGGACAGTGGTTCTCAACTCCGGTCCTTGGGACCCACTAACAGGCCAGGTTTGCAGGATAACTGAAATACATCACAGGTGATATCATTTGCTGCTCAGTGATTGCAGTATTCTAGTCTGCATCTCCCCAAGGTAATACTTAAAATTTGGCCTGTTGATGGGTCCTGAGGACCGGAGTTGAGAACCACTGCTCTAGGATTACTGCGCTCACTCCAAAGTTCATTGCAATACCTAACGTATGGCGCAATTGCGATTTACTGCACACCTTGCCCATAGGTTTGCATTCACGTGTGTGCTGCGCGCTCACACATAAAAGCAAGAGAGTGACAAGGTGGCTTTTATGTTTTTCATTTTAAATTATTTTATTGCCATTTGATTTTTACCTTTTTATTTATTTGTTGTCAGTTAACTTTATTGCTAAGTATTATTACCACAAGAGGGCTATACAGGTGGTTAATTGCCTGTTTTGTATGCTGGGGACGAGTGACGATCCAACGCTTGGTACATCCCGCCATCTGCAGGATGGAGAGGGAAGGGAAATGCAATTAGCAGCTTAAAATGTAAACATTCTTTAACTAAACGGACCACAGCATATTAATGTACTGAGGATATTGTTTATGCAGAGGCATGTTTTTAGCAGGTCATTAAAAGTGAACTAACCCTTTAGGCCTCATACACACGGACGTTTTTTGACGCCGGCGTTTTCTGGCGTTTTTTTTTGCAGCTCTCCATGTTAGTCAATGGCCCCATAAAAACGTTGGCGTTTTTGAGCTGTAGATGACGTCGGCGTTAGTGAGCTGAAACTAGAACCCACAGCCATCGCGTTCTGATGCTGTAACGTTTTGGCATTTTTTGACGCCGACGCCACAATATGCCAACAAACGCCACCTATTATTATACCGGCGTTTTCCGGCGTTTTTTGACGCCAACGTTTTTAGGTTGAAAAATAGCAGAGGGATGATTTTTTTTAAAAAACGCCTATTGATGCCGACGCTCACTAACGCTCAAAAATGCCGATGCATAACGCCGAAAAACGCCAACTTTTTTTCCTTGACGTCGGTCCCGACGTTTTGTTTATTTTTTTAGAAACGTCCGTGTGTATGAGGCCTAAAAGCTAAAAAATAACTTTAGAGACGTGACTGAGAAATTGTCTGTGTAGCCCTTGCCTTATCCTGAGAGAAAAAATAAATACATTTTAAAGCAAAGTTGGCTTTCAGATTGCTAAATGCCTGCTATGCAGCAGTTCCAAAGATGAACCACTAGATGTCGCTGTATGACTGCATTATCCAGACAGAGCAAGAATCCAGGGTCTGCAAGTAGCAGGAAAACCCTTCCAAAGATGTTGCATTAGGATGCTTGTTTTTTTATGTACTATAGGAATAAAGTAAGGAGAGAAATGTTCTGTATCGGAGGCTGGCAGGATAGTACTGCTTGTTCCATTGCATTAAACCAAAAAAAAAAAAAGTCTTAACTAGAAAGTCATTGTGAAAAGTTTGCTTGGTTTTACACCACCCAATGAAAAATCTGGAATACATGATATACAATATTTGTGAATGATCCTTAGGACCGGTTTAGTGTAAGTCACAATGTGTTATGGTGCAAAAAACATTGAGCGTTATCTAAAAAGGGTGGGTAGTAGACCCTTAAGAGTCCAATATGATATTCACAGTCACTTACAGTATCTCACAAAAGTGAGTACACCCCTCACATTTTTGTAAATATTTTATTCTATCTTTTCATGTGACAACACTGAAGAAATGACACTTTGCTACAATGTAAAGTAGTGAGTGTACAGCTTGTATAACAGTGTAAATTTGCTGTCTCCTCAAAATAACTCAACACACAGCCATTAATGTCTAAACCGCTGGCAACAAAAGTGAGTACACCCCTAAGTGAAAATGTCCAAATTGGACCAAATAAGCCATTTTCCCTCCCTGTTTTCATGTGACTCATTAGTGTTACAAGGTCTCAGGTGTGAATGGGGAGCAGGTGTGTTAAATTTGGTGTTATCCCTCTCACTCTCTCATTCTGGTCACTGGAAGATCAACATGGCACCTCATGGCAAAGAACTCTCTGAAGATCTGAAGGTTGCACTCAGAACAGGCCTCGCCATAGTCGACCAAAGAAGTTGAGTGCACGTGGTCAGCATGGCAACAAAAGTGAGTACACCCCTAAGTGAAAATGTCCAAATTGGGCCCAAAGTGTCAATATGTTGTGTGGCCACCATTATTTTCCAGTTTTGTGTTAACCCTCCTTGACATGGAGTTCACCAGAGCTTCACAGGTTGCCACTGGATTCTATCTTGTCAATTTTCCAACGCACACCTTTCTGGCAAAGTAAGGCCTGTGTAGGGGTACACTAGAAAGAAACTTATTTCTTGAAAACCTGCCACTAGGAACCACACGACCGCTTATGAATGTGAACTAACTGTGAAGGTCATAGGTCGACCCTTAGCGACGTCGTGGGTGGGGATGTGTCCGGAATGAAACGGTCTTTCCACACGCAACCTTTTAACTGTTCTATCTTAGGTCACCGTTGGACACTTCGAGACCACTTGAGGTACAGTTCCTCCCAATTGTGTTTTGACCTTTTATTACCACCGGTGTGTTGTATAACTGTGAAACCCGGGTTAAACCTGTAAAAGTGAATCCCCACATGAGTGAAAACAACGGTACGACTGGTGCACGTGAGTTGAAGAAACCAGCTGATACCGCTCCGGACAAGACTCACGTTGGAAGTCTAGAAGTCTCTCAAGAAACGGTACTCCACGGTACAACTAGAAGGTCACTGGTCTTACTCTCTCACTCTCCCTATT
>BLSH010285223.1:38990-60855 GCA_018402905.1 Glandirana rugosa | reverse complement strand
CTAAATAAATAAAAATATTGGGGTTGGCCAGGAACAAGAGTTAGGGTATCACAGTATAAATAGGATAAGCTGTCACTTTATATCACAGCGATCGTGCTGCTCTATATGCAGCCGATCGCTCCTATTAGCGTACTTTTACCGTAGTGCAGGGTTGGGTCGGTCTCTAGGACCTTGGGAGGCTGAGCCATCCACCAATCACAGTGTGCCCTGTCCGACGCGCATGCGCGGTGTGCATAGCAGCGGGGCGATGGGAGGACGCCAGCCTGCGGGGCTGCCGTCGCTACGGCAACCAGTGACGTCAGGTAGGGGACACGGGGGAAAAAAAAATAGAAGGAAGAAACTGAGGGGAAACTTAACAGCCAAAATTTAGAAAAGGACAAGTGGGGAACCAAAAGAGGAAAGAGGAGAAAAAGAAAGGACAAATGGCTCAAGTGTGAGGCACACCCCATTGCTAGAGGAAAACGGTCGGCTATAGTGCCGTAACTTGTCAAACTACTAACCACATTATATCAACATTGAGTAACATAGGCAAATTCTATTGCAATGGAGCATGCGGGAGGGAAAACCAAGAGACAGCTAAAGTCAAGCTAAAGAGACAAAAATTTTTGTCTCCAATCTGTGTGATCCTATACCCCACCTGTCAAATCAGGTCTGGGTCAAGTTACTGCTTGGGCAGGATTGTTAACTGAACCACAAGGGATGTAATGTCGTTTAAGTTTTCAGAAAAGAACTCATCATCTATCGTTAAGAAAACATGTCAAGGACAAGTTGGTATTGAGGCCCCCAGGGTGCACTGTGCCTAAGGAATATATCCAATAGGCCTCCCGGCATAGAAGTGCTTGATCACGGTTACCTCCCCTTTTGGGCTGTTTAACCTGTTCAATCACCATCCCGCGTAATTCGTGGGTCTGGTGTTTAGAGGTAACGAAATGCACCGCTACTGGTTTTTTGGGGTCAATCTGTTTTCCCTTCTCTGTCTTAGCCAGGGCCACCCTGATGTCACTCCTGTGTTTCTGGAAGCGTTTCTTAAAAGGGCCGACCGTTTTACCCACATATGTCAGCGAACATGGGCATTTGAGCATGTATACTCAGTAATCAGTGTTGCAATTGAAGTATTCCCGTATCGGGTATCTGGTATGTGGATGCGAAAAGTATTTGCCACTGATGATTGAGTTGCAAATGTTGCAATTGTAGCACTTGTAACATCCCGTTTTCAGTGAGATTTTGGGAGTCGTCGTGACATACTTCCGTCTGGGGTCTGCTTGTATTAAGTGGTCCCGTAGTTTTCTACCCCGTTTGTATGCTATCATCGGTTTGGTCCTAAGGTTCTATCAGATTGTAGGATGTTCAGTTTACGTTCAACTGCCTGTCTGATTGCCCCAGACTCATGATTGTATGTGTGTGCGAAAAGTGGTCGGTCAATGGGTCCGGAAATCACCGTTCTTTTAATCAGAGCTTTGGTTAGGGCCTGGTCAAGTATATGGGTGGGGTATCCACTCTCAACAAACTTTTGGTACATTTTTCTCAGTTGTTTCTCTCTGTCCTCCGTGTTGGAGCATATACATAAAACCCTCACAAACTGTGAAATGGGCAGGTTTCTGCGCAGGTGTGCAGGATGTGCGCTCTGGAAGTGTAGTAAGGTGTTCCTAATTGTGGGTTTGTAATAGAGGGATGTGGTGAGTGTCCCATGGGAATTGGTGATCAGTACATCTAGAAATTAAATCTGGTCTTTTGAAGTTTCGGGATTGAACACTATGCCTGAAAAAATGTTGTTGAGAAAGTCAACAAATGCATTGAAGTCATCATCATCCCCAGACCAAATCAGGAAAATGTCATCAATAAATCTAACCCATTTTTTAACGCATTTAGTGTGTAACGGGCAAGGGAAGATATACTTTTCTTCAAGGTAGCCCACAAATAGGTTAGCGAAGGAGCTGCGGAGCTCCCCATGGCTGTACCACGGATCTGCGTGTAGGTTTTCCCTTCAAACATGAAGTGATTATTAGATAGAATAAACTCAAGACATTCAAGAATGTAACCATTAGGTACCCCTGGAACCCCTTGTCTGGAAAGATAATGTTCAACAGCCTGTAGGCTGGCTGTGTTGGGTATACAGGTGTACAATGATGAAATGTCCATCGTGGCCATTGTCCAGTCATCCTGGAATTGGATAAACGATTGGAGTTTCTCTAGGAAGTCACCCGTATCACGGATGTAGGCAGGCAGGTCTCTCACCAGGGGTAGTAAGTGGAAGTCAATGAATTGGGCCATTGGTTGGGTGATGGCCCCCGTGCCAGATACAATAAGCCTAAACTTGAGAGGTGTGGTGCCTTTGTGGATCTTCGGTAAAGCATAGATCACCGGCATATGGGGATGGTCATTCAATAGGAATTTAGCAGTTTCATCAGACAGTCACCCCCTGGATTGGCCAATATGTACAAGGTTCTTCAGGCCATTTTTCGTGCCTGGTGAGGGGTCACTCTTTGAGATCATGTAGCTGGAGGAATTCGCAAGCATGGATAGCATACCCTCCCTGTAATTGCTATAATCCATGATAACAATGCCCCCGCCTTTATCGGCGGGTTTGATGATGATGTTATCGTCTTCCTTCAGGGACCTTAATGCTGCAAATTCATCAGGGCTCAGATTCGTATGTGTGTTCCTGGAAAACTTACTGAATACCTCATGTTTAACAGTACGGGTGTAACTCTCAATGGAGTGAAACTGTCCTGAAGGTATAAACTTGCTCCTGAGTTTAAAGGGAGTTGGTGTGTTCATGACCTGTGTGCTAGGTTGTGTGTGGAAAAATTGTTTGATCTTTAATGACCGCTCAAATCTGAACATCTCGACCTCAAAGTCAAATGGGTTTAGTCTGTTCGTAGGACAAAAAGAAAGACCTTTCGACAAAAGCCTGGACTCATCGTTGGTGATGAGTCTTGAGGATAAGTTGATTATCGGGCACGTCTGGAACCCCGATGACTGCTGCTGCGTGGTGGCAGGGTTGAGTGGTTTTTTGATGCCCCTCCTGGGTCTGTGTCTCCGTCGGCAACCGGAAAAAGGGTCTTGCTGGTGATACCAGCTTTAATTTCCCTTTTTTCCTCTTCCTTCCTCCTTTCCTTTGTTTCCTCCTCCTCCTTTCCAGCTTCATCTCTTTCCTTGCTTGCTTTTCCTCTACCTCTTGCTTTTCGGCTCCAGCACTTCTTACACATGTTTTCACGTATTCCCCGCGTCCCCTGCCGGACGTCACTGGTTGCAATAGTGACGGCGGCCCCGCAGGCTAGCGTCCTCCGTTCACCCTGCTGCTATGGGCACCGCACATGCGCGTTGGACGGGACACACTGTGATTGGTGGATGGCTCGGCTTGAGGCAGCTGCCTCCCAAGGTCCTAGAGACCGACCCTACACTACGGTAAATGCACGCTAATAGGAGCAATCGGCTGCATATAGAGCAGCACGATCGCTGTGATATAAAGTGACAGCTTATCCTATTTATACTATGATACCCTAACTCTTGTGCCTGGCCAACCCCAATATTTTTATTTATTTAGGCAGGATTTGACGTCATGTGACATCAGAGGGAGGGGGGTGGGACCCTTTCTTTCTATTTTTTTTCTGTATTTGTGTGATTTGATTGGTGGTTGATATGTATATAATCTGCTCTTCACTCTTGCACTGTATCACATGCCTGATGAAGGGGTCCGGCGTGGCTCCGAAATGTTGCACTTTCTGTGATGTGACCTTTCTTTGAATAAAGAAATTTTGGACAGTGATCCTTGGTGTGCTGGCGAATACTTACACTAGGTTGCCACTGGAGTCCTCTTCCACTCCTCCATGACAACATCACGGAGCTGGTGGATGTTAGAGACCTTGCGCTCCTCCACCTTCCATTTGAGGATGCCCCATAGATGCTCAATTGGGTTTAGGTCTGGAGGCATGCTTGGCCAGTCCATCACCTTTACCCTCAGCTTCTTTAGCATGGCAGTGGTCGTCTTGGTGGTGTGTCTGGGGTCATTATCATGTTGGAATACTGCCCTGCGGCCCAGTCTCAGAAGGGAGGGGATCATGCTCTGCTTCAGTATGTCACAGTACATGTTGGCGTTCATGGTTCCCTCATTAAACTGTAGCTCCCCAGTGCCGGCAACACTCACGCAGCCCCAGACCATGACACTCCCACCACCATGCTTGACTGCAGGCAAGACACACTTGTCTTTGTACTCCTCACCTGGTTGCCCCCACACATGCTTGACACCATCTGAACCAAACAAGTTTATCTTGCTCTCATCATACCACAGGACATGGTTCCAGTAATACATGTGCACACTCAATTTCTTTGGTCAACCATGGCGAGGCCTGTTCTGAGTGGATCCTGTCCTGTTAAACCATTGTATGGTCTTGGCCACCATGCTACAGGTCAGTTTCAGGGCCTTGGCAATGTTCTTATAGCCTAGGCCATGGGTCCTCAAACTATGGCCCTCCAGTTGTTCAGGAACTACAATTCCCATCATGCCTAGTCATGTCTGTGAATGTCAGAGTTTTACAATGCCTCATGGGATGTGTAGTTCCGCAACAGCTGGAGGGCCGTCGTTTGAGGATCCCTGGCCTAGGCCATCTTTATGTAGAGCATAGTCCTCAGAGAGTTCTTTGCCATAAGGTGCCATGTTGAACTTCCAGTAACACACCTGCTCCCCATTTACACCTGAGACCTTGTAACACTAATGAGTCACATGACAACGGGGAGGGAAAATGACTAATTGGGCCTAATTTGGACATTTTCACTTAGGAGTGTGCTCACTTTTGTGCTCACTTTTGTTGCCAGCAGTTTAGACATTAATGGCTGTGTGTTGAGTTATTTTGAAGGGACAGCAAATTTACACTGTTATACAAGCTGTACACTCACTACTTTATATTGTAGCAAAGTGTCATTTCTTCAGTGTTGTCACATGAAAAGATAGAATAAAATATTTACAAAAATGTAAGGGGTTCAGTCACTTTTGTGAGTTACTGTATATATACATATATATATTATAAAGTCCACATTAAGTGATAATATCTTCAATATATCCCGTGCTTGATTATAAAATTCAGTGACAATCCTCCACCAGGTGAAGTGCCTGCTCACCTCCGTATAAATGAAAGAAAGCTTTATCTCTCCTCTCATCTTGGATGGATGGTTCTAATTCTCCTCTCCTCCTCTCTAGGGAATAAGATTCTCGTTCTCACCAGTCTCTGTGTGAGTATAAGGCAGCACTAAGTTTCCTCTCAACCCAGGTGATTGATTCTATGTGATTTGCACAGGGCTGCCAACCTGCCATCATATAAGTACAGGAGCCGGTCGGGAAGTGGTTAAAAACAATAAGCTCGAGTAATCATATCCAGCTCACCACCTCACAAGGAGCGAGTACAATAATGTCACAAAGCTACACAGTTCCTGCCCTAGATGCGTATCGCCAAATGATAGACTCCTTCAAAATGTATGTCATAAGCATTTAAAAAAAAATTGATAAATGGACATAAAAAGTGAAAACTAAACAAAATATTTAAAAGTAACAAAAGGAACATGAAAGTCAGGTTTGGGCAGCTGAAGATCACTGGAAGTAAAAGTAGCATTTGTGGAATGAGAATTGGAATCTCTTCATAATGGGCACAACTGGTTTACATATCCAGGAACTCAGTGCAGAGATCTTACTAGATGTATGAAGTTGTCAGGGGATTTAACTCTCTTGTATCTACCAAACACTGAATGTCAGTTTTTGATGGACTGACCCTTTAGTTAGTCGGTTGTTGCCTAAAATGAGGGTAAGATATATATTAGACATGTGCAATTTGTTTAGTTCCGAATCAAAATTCGGACAAATATTTAATTATTTGGAATTCGGATGAATCCGAATTACAATAGTAACGATTTTAAGCAAATTCAAAATTATTAGATTCGAAAAATTTCGGCCGAAATTCGACATTCTACAATAGAATATAAAATAATAAAGTAATATAATAAAAAATAAAAGAATAGTAAAGGAAAGAATAGAATTTAATAGAATATTATTAAATAAAATTCAATATAATCAATTGACCATTTTCCAAAATCCAAATTTCAAATAGTATAAATTTGAGATTGATAGATTGGAAAATAATCCAAAACAATGAAAACCAAAAAAGAAATAATAGAATAGAAAGTAGGAGAATAGAATAGAAAAACAATAGAATAGAAAATAAAAAGAGAACACAGTCTTCTGAAATTTGAATTTCAAATAGAATGAGTTCCTATGTCGAATAGACTGAATTTGAATTTAAATAGAAAAGATTATAATAGAATAGAAAAGAATAGTAAAGAATAGAATAGAAAATAAGAGACTAGAAAAACAATAGAACAGAATAGATTAAAATAGAATGATAAGATATATACTATCTTCCGAAATTCGAATTTCGAATACAATGAATTCCAATTTTGAATATACTGAATCTGAATTTGAATAGAAACGATTATAATAGAATAGAAAATAACAGAATAGAAAATAAGAGAAGGAGATAGAAAATAATAGAAAAATAATAGAACAGAATAGATTAAAATAGAAGAATAATATTATCTTCCGAAATTCGAATTTTGAATACACAATAAATTCTAATTTCGAATAGACTGAATCTGAATTTGGATAGAAAATATTATAATAGAATAGAAAAAAATAGAATATAAAATAAGAGAATAAGATAGAAAAGAATAGAAAAACAATAGAACAGAAAAGATTAACATAGAATAACATATACTATCTTCCGAAATTCGAATACAATAAATTCCAATTACGAATAGACTGAATCTGAATTCAAATAGAAAAGATTATAATAGAATAGAAAATAAGAGAAAAGAATAGAATAGAAAATAAGAGAATAAGATAGAAAAACAATAAAACAGAATAGATTAACCACTTACCCACCAAGCCTGTTTCTTGAATTCTGTGCTTACCAGTTAAAAACAGTTTTTTTTTGCTATAAAATTACTTAGAACCCCCAAACATTATATATATTTTTTTCCTAACACCCTAGAGAATAAAATGGCGGTCATTGAAAAAATTTATGTCACACCGTATTTGCGCAGCGGTCTTACAAGCGTGCTTTTTTTAAAATAAATTCATTTTTTTTAGTTAAAAAATAAGAAAACAGTAAAGTTAGGCCAATTTTTTCCATATTGTGAAAGATAATGTTACGCCGAGTAAAATGATACCCAACATGTCATGCTTCAAAATTGCGTCCGCTCGCGGAACGGCGATAAACTTTGCAAATTAAAAATCTCCATTGGCGACATTTAAAAAATTCTACAGGTTAGCAGTTTCGCGTTACTAGAGCTATAATTGTTGCTCTCGCTCTAACGATCGCGGCGATACCTCACATGTGTGGTTTGAACACCGTTTTCATATGTGGGCGGGACTTACATTTGCGTTCGCTTCTGTGCGCGAGCTCGGCGGGACGGAGCGCTTAAAATTTTTTTTTTTTTTTTTAATTATTTATTTTGCTTTTTACTTTTTATTTTTACACTGTTTTTTTAAAAAAAAATTGATCACTTTTATTCCTATTACAAGATGTGTAAACATTCCTTGTAATAGAAAAAAGCATGACAGGTCCTCTTAAATATGAGATCCGGGGTCAAAAAGTCCTCAGATCTCATATTTACACTCAAATGCAAATGCAAATGCAAAAAAAAAAAATCTGAAAAAAAAATGGGCCCTTTAAGATCGTTGGGCAGATGTCATTTCTGACGTCATTTCCGCCGGCCGTGTTATGGAGCCGAGTGAGCAGCTTCAGCCGCTCAGTCGGCTCACAGACACTGGGGGGAGAGGATCCGATCATCTCCGGCGCTGCCGGCGGGTCCGTTAAGCGGCGGAGACGACCGGAAAGCGGCGGGAGGGGGGGCACCTCTCCCGCCGCTGATAAAAGTGATCTTGCGGCGAATCCGCCACTAAGACCACTTTTATCTTGCAGGGAATCGCCTGCTGAAAAAAACAGTATCTGAATGGTGCCTGCAGCTGCAGGCACCATTCAGATATCATCACTCAAACCCAAGGACGTCATATGACGTCCGCCGGTATGGAAGTGGTTAAAATACAAGAATAATATACTATCTTCCAAAATTCGAATTTCGAATACAATGATTTCCAATTTCGAATAGACTGAATCTGAATTTGAATAGAAAAGATAATAATAGAATAGAAAAGAATAGAATAGAACATAAAAGAACACAATAGAATAGAAAAGAATAGACTAGAAGAATATAGAAGAATATAATGTATAACAATCTTCCGAAATTCGAATTTTTAATGTTTTTGAATCCGATAGTAATTTTTTGAATCCGGTAGAAATTTTTCGAATGCGGTAGAATTTTTTTTGAATGCGGTCGATTTTTTTCGAATTCAAATACGAAGTGAAACGAATCCCGAAAACGAATGTAACGAATGCAACACATTTAACTAAACTAATTCAGTTAAATAACGAAACGAAACTAAAACAAATTTGTTCATCATGGACATGTCTAATATATATAAAATAATAGCCAAAAAAAGGTTTCCTTATCCCCTTCCCACCTCTGCCTCCCAGCCCTTTAAGAGGTTCTTAATTTTGGGAGGCAGAGGCGGGCATTCCTATCATGTGACCAATGTGATTGGAAGTCACAGCTGTCATATGATCTGAAAGCTCCTGACCAGAAGTATGCATCCGAGGCTTTCCGGTAGTGGACGGTTACAATGCTAAGAGTGAGCAGGGAGCTCACCCTCAGCACCGTCTATTGTTTGCATTGAAATGCATCTATGCGGCCCATCCCACCGAGAGGCTACATATATACATACAGCCAGCGAAAAGAGTTTATCAAAGTGATTGAGTAATTAATCATCGCTTTGCCTAACACCTGATTACATAAATTTAATCAAAATCATCAACTTTGTCCAGTTAACAGGGAAATGACCCAGGAAGCAATAAAGCCGAATTAGGAAGCAATAGAGCAGGGATATGCAATTAGCAGACCTCCAGCTGTTGCAGAACTACAAGTCCCATGAGGCATAGCAAGACTCTGACAGCCACAAGCATGACACCCAGAGGCAGAGGCATGATGGGACTTGTAGTTTGTCAACAGCTGGAGGTCCGCTAAATGCTTATCCCTGCAATAGAGCAAGGATATGCAATTAGCGGACCTCCGGCTGTTGCCAAACTACACATCCCATCATGCCTCTGCCTCTGGTGTCAAGCTTGTGGCTGTCAGAGTCTTGCTATGCCTCATGGGATTTGTAGTTTTGCAACATGGGGGGGTCCACAAATTGCTTATCTCTGCAATAGAGCAAGGATATGCAATTAGCGGACCTCCGGCTGTTGCCAAACTACACATCGCATCATGCCTCTGCCTCTGGTGTCAAGCTTATGGCTGTCAGAGTCTTGCTATGCCTCATGGGATTTGTAGTTTTGCACCATCTGGGGGTCCACTAATTGCATATCCCTGCAATAGAGTAATTATTCTGGCAGTGCAGTAGGGTAGAGCAGTGTAAACCAGAAGATTAGCTGAACAGAATTACAAATACCTTGGCAGGTAAAGCTGTAAGCATACATGCAATGCAACTAAGTATGAAGCTGTTTTCCCGGACTACACATTTCTGTGTAAAAACATGACTACTACTTCTTGCCCAGAATAAACAATAGACACAGAATATCGCTCATATTTTATTTCATGCCTACTGGTGGAAATTAAATTTGATCAAGAAAATATATATATATTGCATTTTGTTTTATTTATTGATAAACTGTCTTTTCTTTTAACTCAATATCAGACACAATGGGTTTGATTTATTAACCAGTTGCCGACCGCCCGCCGTGGCTTGACGGCGGCAACATGGCTCTCCTGCACAAACCGCCATCACCTGACGGCGGACGCAGGAGCGAGTATTGTGAGAGCGCGCGCACCACCGGAGGCGTGCTCGTGCGCTAGCATGGGAGACACTCAGCCAGTTGGGGTGGATTCGATGTCCGCCGGCCACCCGCGATCGCTCTCCCGCAGTGACAGAACGGGGAACCCTTGAATGTGAACAAGCAGATCTCTGTTCTGACAGGGGAGAGGAGAGTGATCTTCTGTTCCCAGTATATGGGAGCAGTGATCTCTCTCCTCCCCCAGTCATCCCATCCACCACAATTAGAAACACCTAGCAAGGAACACATTTAACCCTTTAATTGCTCCCTAGTGTTAACCCCTTCCCTGCCCGTGACATTTATACAGTAATCATAGCATTTTCATCGCTGTATAAATGCCAGTGGTCCCTAAAAAGTGTCAAAAGTGTCCGATATGTCCGCCGCAATATCGCAGTACTGCTAAAAATTGCAGATCGCCGTCATTACTAGTAAGAACATAACAAAAAATAAAAACGCCATAAATGAATCCTCATCATTTGTAAACGCTGCAACTTTTACGCAAACCAATCAATATACGCTTATTGCAATTTTTTTCACCAAAAATATGAGGAAGAATACATATTAACCTAAACTGATAAATACATTTGTTTTTTTATTTAATTTTTTTTGGATATGTATTATAGCAAAAAGTAAGAAATATTGTTTTTTTTCCAAAATTGTGGCTCTTTGTTTGTTTATAGCGCAAAAAATAAAAACCACAGAGGTGATCAAATACCACCAAAAGAAAGCTCTGTTTGTGGGAAAAAAAGACGTCAATTTTGTTTGGGTTCAACATCACAAATCCACGCAATTGTCAGTTAAAGTGACGCAGTGCCGAATCGCAAAAAGTGCTCTGGTCAGGAAGGGGGTAAATCCTTCCCGGGGCTGAAGTGGTTAAAACTGGGCAGTGCAAAATCTGGTGCAGCTCTGCATGGTAGCCAATCAGCATCTTAGGCTTGGTTCACACAGGGGCGATCTGACTTCAGGCACGACTTTGCCAGGCAACTTCAAGGCAACTTGGAAGCAACTTCAAACTTAACTATGCCAGGAGACTTTGCCTGTGGCCAATCAGAGAAGGGAGGGAAGGGCTGCCCCAAAATAAATTCCTATTCTTTTCACTGACAAAGTCACTTGCATTAAGATAGGGGATCGGACTTGGAGGCGACTTCCATTGCATTCTATGGGCACAAGTCGGATAGAAGTCGCATCCAAGTAGTACAGGAATCTCTTCTGAAGTCACCTTGAAGTTGGAGCAACTTCAGTAGCGTACATAAAGACAGCTCCCATTCACTTCAATGGGATTTCTTATGTCAAGCGACCTAGGGCGACTTGAGGCGACTCAAGATGGATCCCAAGTCGCCCCTGTGTGAACCGGGCCTAACTTCATCTTGTTCAATTAAGCTTTGACAATAAAACCTGGAAGCTATTTGGTTGCTATACAGAGCTGCACCAAAGTTTGCACTCTACAGTTTTAGTAAATTAACCCCAATGTATAGGTTATTTACATGGCGTCATAACTACCCAGTAACAAGCTGCTGCTGAAACAGCATGTAGGGCCATATTTAAATTAACTGCACACATAACATATTCAGTGGTTTCTTGTATCCAGCAAAATCAATTGTTTTGTATTATTTTCTGGTCTGAACAGAATTTCGTAACATTTTGGGAAAAATATACAGCCAAGAAGTCCAGCACTCGATGCCATGATAGCAAAAATCTCCACAGCCACCATGTCTTTCCCTTTAGTGCTCAGATAGGCCGGGATCATGGCAATCCAGACACTGCAGAACACCAGCATGCTGAAGGTGATGTACTTGGCCTCATTAAAACTGTCCGGCAATGTCCTGGCTAAAAAAGCTATAATGAAGCTCACAGCTGCCAGAAGCCCCATATAACCCAAGACAGAGTAGAAGCCGATAACTGAACCCTCATTACACTGAATGATGATCTTTCCCTGATAAGTGTGAGTGTCTTTATCCTGAAAGGGAGGAGAAATAGACAACCAAATGATACAGATTATGATTTGAATAGATGAACACCAACATGTTACACGTTTGGGCAATTTGGTCCCAATCCATTTTCTCCAGGAACTCCCAGGTTTGGTGGCTTTAAAAGCAATGTAAACCATGATACTTTTGCCAAGTAGAGAGGAGACAGCAACTGAGAAGATGACACCAAAAGAGGTTACACGCAGCATGCAGGTTACATCTACTGGACGGCCGAGGAACAAGAAGACACAGAGGAAGCTCAGCATGATGGAGACCAGGAGAAGATAGCTCAGGTTCCGGTTATTAGCTTTAACAATGGGTGTATTCCGATGATAAACAAATATTCCCAATGTAAGACCAGTTATAATACAACATAAAATAGTCACAGACGATATTACTGTAGCAAGGGCATCATTTGCATAAGAGATAAATTCCACTATTTTTTGCACACAGCGATCTCGTCTATTATTCGGCCATTGGTCATCTGGACATCTTGTGCAGGCTACACTGTCTATGGGCAAAAAATATAACTACAATTTATTGTTTTTTTTAATATTTTAACTTACTGAGAAAACTACATTGTGAGAACAGTAAGTTTACACTTTTCGGTCTTTTTTTAATTATAGCGAAAAAAATTAAAAACCCAGCGATGATTAAATACCACCAAAAGAAAGCTCTATTTGTGTGAAAAAAAGGACGCAAATTTCATATGAGTACAGTGTTGCATGACTGAGTAATTGTCATTCAAAGTGTGAGAGCGCTGAAAGCTGAAAATTGGTCTGATTGTTAAGGGGGTTTAAGTGCCCAGTGGTCAAGTGGTTAAAGACTTAGGGCTCGTTTACACTTTTCTTCAAAACAGGGCGTCAGACAGGCTTTGTTAAAGCTCCCTTAACGCCAGTCAAAGCCCCTGTCACTAAATAAAATGGCTGCTTACAGTCCTGTTTACACCTTGCGTTGGCTTTGCTTCGCTTCAGCTTTACGTCAAAAATTATACCCCGTGTAGCTTTAGCCAGGCTTCAAAGCTTCTTCAACGCCTCCATAGACGTCTATGACAAAGCTTGTTTGAAGCTCGCTTGAAGCACCTGTGGCTTTTCAGAGGCTGTAATTCATCTTTAGCTTTGCTTAGTTTTGGAGAAATTGCAGGTGTGAGATATCAACAAACACACAGAGCATTGGCCAAGCTTCAACAAAGCTTCAAAAGAGCCTCATCGAAGCAATATTGAAGCCTCATTGAAGCCTCATTGAAGCAACACCGAAGCCTCATTGAAGCCTCATTGAAGCCTCATTGAAGCAACACCGAAGCCTCATTGAGGCCTCATTGAAGCAACACCGAAGCCTCATTGAAGCCTCATTGAAGCATCACCGAAGCCTCAAAAACACATCATAAAAGCTTGTTGAAGCAGTAATGTGCATTGAAGCCAAAGCAAGTGTAAACGAGCCCTTAAAGCACACACATAGGTTGGACTTGATAGACTTGTGTCTTTTTTCAACCTTACCAACTATGTAACTATGTAAGTATCCCATACCACATAATATTGTAACGATAGTCTGATCAGGATCCTACTGAACCATTAGAGGATTCAGGGATCCTCAGCACTATTATCAAAAAATTCTCAGAACTTTTATGAGAGAAATCTATATTCTGTATATTTTATCTTTTTAATTTTGGAACTATAGGAGTTTTCTAACCAAGATGGAGACATGGCCCTATTAACATTTTGACCTGTTTTCAAATGGGTCAAGGGACAGTGTCTATCCCAACAGGCAGAAACTGAATACATTTGGTCTTCAAACAAACTTACAGAAAAAAATCCCAGAACAATGGAGAAATTTGTCTAATAAATAGACATGGGAAGTAGGAAAACCCCAAGTAAGCAGAAGAGTTTCAATCAAATTAAACACAGTCCTCTTTCCCTATAACCAAGACCCAAAGTTAAATAGAACTGCTCCTTTCTGTTTACAAAGACCCACACATGTAGTATTGTGGACAAGGCCAGCGTTCTATGGCAAGGTTCACAGTTTATGTATTTCCCTATTGTACTAATTAACAGGACAAATAAATCTTGCATATACAGCAGGTTATTGGTCACTGAAATGAAGGACATCATGTGAGAACCGGTTAAAAAAAAATATCAACCTGCGAGAACCTGTCTGAAAAGAAATGACACATTTTAATCACATACAACTTGATATAGTTTGGATAATTTTAGGAAAAGACTAAAAGAAATTGAGGTATTAAAAAGCTTGTCCATTCAAATGTATATGTTCAAGATGAAATGTCATAATATCTGAAGGAGGACTGAAAGGGAATTTATAATCCCATTATATATTTAGTGTGTTGGGTTCTTTATCATTATCGTTAGAATCCAATGTGTTTGATGCCGTAGCCATTCTCAAATAAATAGTTTAACTAAGCAAATTATTATATATATGGTATCTCACAAAAGTAAATGACACTTTGCTCCTCAAAATAACTCAACACACAGCCATTAATGTCTAAACCACTGGCAACAAAAGTGAGTACATCCCTAAGTGAAAATGTCCAAATTGGACCAAATAAGCCATTTTCCCTCCCTGTTTTCATGTGACTTATTAGTGTTACAAGGTCTCAGGTGTGAATGGGGAGCAGGTGTGTTAAATTTGGTGTTATCACTCTCACTCTCTCAGTCTGGTCACTGGAAGATCAACATGGCACCTCATGGCAAAGAACTCTCTGAAGATCTGAAGGTTGCACTCAGAACAGGCCTCGCCATAGTCAACAAAAGAAGTTGAGTGCGCGTGCTCAGCATCATATCCAGAGGTTGTCTTTGGGAAATAGATGTATGAGTGCTGCCAGCATTGCTGCAGAGGTTGAAGAAGTGGGGGGTCAGCCTGTCAGTGTTCAGACCATACGCCGCACACTCCATCAAATTGGTCTGCAGGGCTGTCATCGCAGAAGGAAGCCTCTTCTAAAGATGATGCACAAGAAAGCCCGCAAACAGTTTGCTGAAGACAAGCAGACTAAGCACATGGATTACTGGAACCATGTCCTGTGGTCTGATGAGACCAAGATAAGCTTATTTGGTTCAGATGGTGTCAAGCGTGTGTGGCGGCAACCAGGTGAGGAGTACAAAGACAAGTGTGTCTTGCCTACAGTCAAGCATGGTGGAGGGAGTGTCATGGTCTGGGGCTGCATGAGTACTGACGGCACTGTGGAGCTACAGTTCATTGAGGGAACCAAGAATGCCAACATGTACTGTGACATACTGAAGCAGAGCATGGTCCCCTCCCTTCAAAGACTGGGCCGCAGGGCAGTATTCCAATATAACAACCCCAAACACACCTCCAAGACGACCACTGCCTTGCTAAAGAAGCTGAGGGTAAAGGTGATGGACTGGCCAAGCATGTCTCCAGACCTAAACCCTATTGAGCATCTGTGGAGTATCCTCAAATGGAAGGTGGAGGAGCACAAGGTCTCTAACATCCACCAGCTCTGTGATGTCATCATGGAGGAGTGAAAGAGGACTCCAGTGGCAACCTGTGAAGCTCTGGTGAACTCCATGCCCAAGAGGGTTAAGGCAGTGCTGTAAAATAATGGTGACCACACAAAATATTGACACTTTGGGCCCAATTTGGACATTTTCACTTAGGGGTGTACTCACTTTTGTTGCCAACGGTTTAGACATTAGTGACTGTGTGTTGAGTTATTTTGAGGGGACATCAAATTTACACTGTTATACAAGCTGTACACTCACTACTTTACATTGTAGCAAAGTGTCATTTCTTCAGTGTTGTCACATGAAAAGATAGAATAAAATATTTACAAAAATGTGAGGGGTGTACTCACTTTTGTGAGATACTGTATATCTCAATCTGATGAACTGACTTTGAGACACTGATTCAAGTCAGATCTTATGGTGGAAACTGTCCATAGGTATATATGCCAAGCACCCATTTTAAGAAGTAGATTGTTCATGTGGCAAGCAATATTTGGGAGGAACAATTAGCACTTTCTCAGTACGTGTAAATTAACACATTAATAATATCAAAAAAGACAAAAGAGAACACACTGTACCTTTTTACACTTTTTCTTTTGTGGCGATAGATAGGTACATACCCCCCTGGAGAGGAGATCAACAAAAAGGGGTGTTTCCCAGATGGAGGTTGGATGGATTTATGAGTTAAAGTCTTATGTCCCCCAAGGTATGAAAGTGGACTGGGACATACATTACTACATATTTGATTTAAGCCTATTTGAGGATGATTTAGACATCACTATGTTGAGGTCTTTTGGCAAATATCCCCCCCTTTCTATTATAAATTCCTCACCATTCTCCTTATTTTTATGCATTATTTTTATGTATTTTATAAACTGCTCTTGCTAGTCTGGTTTTACTTAACATTTCATTATGGCAGTAGTTATATATTTATAATAACATTAAAACATTTGTGGATGGATTCTTTCAAATTCAAATCAATGTTTGTTATCTACTCTGAGAATGAGCTTTGATCACCTTCGGTGGCTATCTTGTTTTCAAATTGACGCTTGGCCATCTGTTTTGCTATATTAAGACCGAGGTTTGGCCATCTGTTTTTTTGTGAAGTCAGTCATCTTGTTCCCAGATCGAGGCTTGCCCATCTGTTTGCTATATTAGCGGCCATCTTGACTTCAGACCGAGGTTTGGTCATCTGTTTTTTTTTTGTGAATTCGGCCATCTTGATCTCAGACCGAGGTTTGGTCATCTGTTTTTTTTTTTGTGAATTCGGCCATCTTGATCTCAGATCGAGGCTTGGCTATCCGTTTGCTGGAGAAGACGGCTATCTTGCAATCAAATGGAGGCTTGGTCATCGGCTCTGACACAGCGGCAGCCATACTTGATAATGATTTGATCTAAACAAGTGGGAACAGCTGTGCTTTTTCTGCTTGAGACATTATATATTAGCGTGATGACAGACATGGACTCCAAGCCCTGAAGGATGTAAACTCTGACGAAATGCGTAAAGTCCATGTTTGTGATGATACCATGTAAGTCGAGCCTGTCCCATGAGGATTAGTTCCTGGGAACCATTGATTTTTTACATGCTGGATTTTATCTGGAGTATTGTGAGTTCTTAGTATGATTTTTTTTAATAAAATACCACTATGTGGACCATTTTTCTTTTCCCTATGGTTTGTGAGTTGGAGCAATTTTCATTGTCAGCCATGACACTATCCTATTCAGCCTAAACAGAGGGAACTGAATAGATATTGTGTGTATCACTCACGCTTGTCTAGACTATTATGATTTTGAGTCTAGATCTCTGGTAAGCAAGCATTTCAGATGATTCAAGGTGGCGGTGCACCTGGGTGAAAATTCCACAAATTATTTGTTCACTCACATTGGATATTCACATCAAGAGGCTGTGTTCAATTACATTATTTTTTTTTGTGTGTGTTTGGAGACTAAGGCCTCATACACACGGGCGTATGAAAAAAAATAAGCAAAACCTCAGGCCCGACGTCAGGGAAAAATCTGCATTTTTTGGGCGTTTTGCGCCAGCGTTAATGCGCATTAGTGAGCATCGGTGTCAATAGGTGTTTTTTTTTAAAAAAAAAAAACATTCCACTGCTATTTTTTAACCTGAGAACGTTGGCGTCAAAAACAGTGGTTAACGTCGGCACGGCGTTAGTGAGCATTTTGCGACGTCAAAAACGCCAAAACGTTACAGCCTTGGAATGCGCTGGCCGTAGGTTCTACTTTCAGCTCACTAAAGCCGACGCCATCTACAGCTCAAAAACATTGGCGTTTTTAAGGGGCCATTGAATAACATGGAGAGCTGTAAAAATGCTAAAAAAGGTGGCTGTAAAAAAACACCCGTGTCTATGAGGCCTTATATGAGATGGACACTGTTTTCACTATTTTTATTATTTTGCTTGTTTAGTGCAGTAACTTATGTTTTATTTGTTTCTATCACCAACTGCCTTGTTGTGTTGACCTGTGCAATAATTTTCTTAATTTATAAGGAAAAATAATAACTGTACATACAGTATATTTGCAGAAAATAAAATGTATATTTATGATTTTTACCCACAGTAGCCTGCAAAGCATTGCGCCTGTGCTTAGTGGATCATCAGTTAGGACCTCCAAAGTGCCCCTTTACATCCTCCAGTGCCCCCTAAAGCCTCGTACACACGACGCGATTATCATACGACCGCACATCCATTTTTTTCCAAAATCGGCTGTCCGTGATTTTGTCTAGCGTACTGATGGTAGTAAAATTATCGTTCGACAAAGGTGAACGTAGTGACGTGCTACGAGCATATAAAGAGGAAGTTCAGTTGAATATGAATTGTTAATTACAAACACAGGGTTATACGACCAAACACTTCTGGGTCGTTCCTGGGTTCCGAACATGCGTGTGTGCAACTTTTTTTTGTCCAACTTCTGTACAGACGAGCTGAAAATTGGACGAGGCCTTGTCGGCAGACAAAAATTTCCTAGTCAGCTCATCTAGCTTTTGTTGGGTGATAATTAAAAATCCACTGTCGAATGGATAGTACTAACGGTCAGATTATCGGATGACAGGCTGTCGTACAAAAAATGTTGGCTGATAATTGGACCACATGTATGGGCCTTTACAGTGTCCTCCAGAGTACCCATTATTTTCCCCTTATGTCCTGCTTTTCCAGAGCCCAGCCTTTCAATTACCTTCTGGCCTGGCTGCAACTCAAGAGTGGCTAGCCGTAAAGCACCTTATAAAATAAAATCTTTGTCGGTGACTTTGAACTGTGCATGCGGAGTCTGGAGCCAGCCAATTAGTGAACTCGGTCTCTACTCATGCTGTAATATAAGCCACATCCCACTGCCTGATCTATGAGTCCAGCAGTTCTCTAATCGGCTGGCTCCAGGCTGCTCATGCACAGTTCAGAGTCACCAACAAGGATTCTTTTTTCTAAAGTGTTTTCCTGCCAGCCACTTGCGACTCGCAGATGGCCAAGCCGGAAAAGTAACAAAGGGGCTATTTCTAATGGAGTGGGGTGTACTTTTCATTCACTTCCCTTTTGTCTTGCCCAGAAAAAACTTGGGAGAAATCACAGGTGCAGCAGTGTGTGGGTAGCAGGGCCAGAAATTTTGATGACAGACCAGGCTACTGACGAACAAGACAGGTGCTCTTGATGTGCCCCTTCTACTATTGTGGTGTTTGAGGGAGCTCAGGAAGAGGCCACCAGGCATGCAGAGAATGCAGGGGTGGGAGATATGCTGGCTAAAATGCAGAGAAGGAGTTGGTGTAGTGACAATGCTTAACCTCCATTAGCAAGCCCAAACAAAGGAGGGGGGAGCAGTGCTGGATTTATAAGAGAGCAAAAGGGGCAATTGACCCAAGCCCCCCTGCCAGAGGGGGACCTGGACTTCCTATGTAAAAAATGCACTTCAGTAGTGAGTTAGTTCAGGAAATTGTCCAGTTTGCAGCCTTTGCCAAGCTCCGGCCTTGTCTTACTCCATCTCAACATGTAGTTTTATTACATGATGAAGGGCTTGCTGATAGCTTTCCTGGTGTTAAAGTGGTTGTCAACCTGTGACAACCACTTTAACCTACAGGTAAGCCTATAATAAGCCTTACCTGTAGGTTCCCTGCATATCTGTACTCGCATTGCCGAAGTCATTCGCCACATGCGCAGTGAAGAAATGGCCCGCTGTGCCGTTCCTTCACTTTGTTTGTGCCGTGACTGGCAGCTCCCGTGAGCATGCGCTGGAGTGACATCACGCGACTCCGGCCAGTAACAGAGCCGGAGATTGCGGCCCTCGGAGTGAAGAGTGTAGTGGACAGTGCAGTCAGTGTAGTGTAGTGGTCAGTATAGGAATCATGTAGGTCAGTGTAGAGGTTAGTGTAGTGGTCGGCATTGGAATCAGGTAGGTCAGTGTAAGGGTCAGAGTAGTGGACAGGGAGGTCAGTGTAGTGGCCAGTGTAGGAATCAGGCTGGTCAGGACTATTGTAGGAAGGGACTCAGGCAGTGCTAAAAGTCTGAAGGTTAGGGGGCGCAAATTACTTAGTTGCTGACAACCCACGCTACGCCACTGGCTTACAGTCCTGTTTACACCTTGCGTTGGCTTTGCTTTGCTTCAGCTTTGCATCAAAAATTATACCCCATGTAGCTTTAGCCATGCTTCAAAGCTTCTTCAATACCTCCATAGAAGTCTATGACAAAGCTTGTTTGAGCTCGCTTGAAGCACCTGCGGCTTTTCAGAGGCTTTGATTCAGCTTTAGCTTTGCTTTGTTTTGGAGAAATTGCAGATGTGAGATATCAACAAACACACAGGGCTTTGGCCAAGCTTCAACAAAGCTTCAAAAGAGCATCACTGAAGCACCACTGAAGCCTCAAAAACACATCATAAAATCTTGTTGAAGCAGTAGGGGCTTTAATGTGTGTTTAAGCCAAAGCAAATGTAAACAAGCCCTAAGTGCTCTGTGCCTACTGGCTGTCCGGAGCAGTTTCCTGAAGATGATACGGTTTGATGAGTTAGTTAAAGATTTCTGCAAATGAAAAAGTAGGCTTTCTTTTAAATATTGTAGTGTGATGCATAATTGTGATGTATGACTTGCCAGTTCCAATTACCTGTGTAATATGTATTTTTACAGGCCATAAAATTGAGCAAAACAATCAGGCAATTAATTGTCTACTAAGAAGACACATACTTATATTGTTTAGAACAAATGTGGTTTACCATTCATTTCAGTTCACTTTTTTATTTGTCATGTAATTTAATTTCCATGCTGAGGAGCCCCTCGAACTTGAAGTGCCCTAGGCACCCCAGGCCCAAATCCTGCACCGGGGTGGGGGGGTGTGAAGGCTTAGAGAGGCATCCTGCTGTAGCTGCAATCTAGGAGAGACAGTAGCTGGCTGCAATGTACATCACCTCTGTTATCAAGCACATGGAGAGGAGGGGGAGAGCATGGGAAGGACCACAGAGGCGTTTGGCCAGAACAGGCAGTGGTAGGCTGAATTGGTGTGAGAGCTGGGTGTACTCATGGCTCCTTTACCTATTGTTATGCCCAAAGGAGTGTGGGAGTAAGAACAGAGTCAGCCGCGTGGAGCTCAACAGTAAATGGCTTCAAACATGCTTGGGATAAACATAAATCTATAGTCAGACAACAAGGTTAATGTAAAAAAAAAATAAAAAAAAAAAATAAAAAAAATAAAAAAAAATAAAAAGGGGCAGACTTGATGGACTACTCAGTCTTTTTTCTGCCGTCACGTTTCTATGTTTCTATGAGCTACAATCAGGACAGTATATGCTGAGAGGCAGCAGAGCTCCCATATCATGAGTCTACTCTAGACTGTTTGCAACATAGTCATGGGGCCCCCTATTGGCCATGGGCCCTCAAACAGTTCCTGAGCGGCCGAATGGTCAGTCCTCCCCTTCTTGGTATATTTTGAATATGACTTAAAGAGCAACTGCAAAGAAGAGGACCAGGAAAGTGAAATGTAGAATATATATATATATATATATATATATATATATAAAAATGAAAGTCCAGGATTGCTGCACACAATTTCTTTAATATTTTTAAAGTATCAAAATACAAGCATCATTCAAGAATTTTCTTCAAATGGTAACATACTGATCATAAAAAGATCAAGTAAGTCAAACAAAGTCCATAACAAGACAATGATCTTGCTCCATATTTACCAACAGTTTCGGGCTATTGTCCTCCTCTCACGCCCTTTCTCAAGGTATGGAACAATATACAGGGTGGGCCGTTTATATGGATACACCTTAATAAAATGAGAATGGTTGGTGATATTAACTTCCTGTTTGTGGCACATTAGTATATGTGAGGGGGGAAACTTTTCAAGATGGGTGGTGACCATTTTGAAGTCTGCCATTTTGGATCCAACTTTTGTTTTTTCAATAGGAAGAGGGTCATGTGACACATCAAACTTATTGGGAATTTCACAAGAAAAACAATGGTGTGCTTGGTTTTAACATAACTTTATTCTTT
>BLSH010285223.1:18155-38980 GCA_018402905.1 Glandirana rugosa | reverse complement strand
AAAAATGAAAGTCCAGGATTGCTGCACACAATTTCTTTAATATTTTTAAAGTATCAAAATACAAGCATCATTCAAGAATTTTCTTCAAATGGTAACATACTGATCATAAAAAGATCAAGTAAGTCAAACAAAGTCCATAACAAGACAATGATCTTGCTCCATATTTACCAACAGTTTCGGGCTATTGTCCTCCTCTCACGCCCTTTCTCAAGGTATGGAACAATATACAGGGTGGGCCGTTTATATGGATACACCTTAATAAAATGAGAATGGTTGGTGATATTAACTTCCTGTTTGTGGCACATTAGTATATGTGAGGGGGGAAACTTTTCAAGATGGGTGGTGACCATGGCAGCCATTTTGAAGTCGGCCATTTTGAATCCAACTTTTGTTTTTTCAATAGGAAGAGGGTCATGTGACACTTCAAACTTATTGGGAATTTCACAAGAAAAACAATGGTGTGTTTTAAGTAGACTCAAAAGGCAGAAACTGTTTCCTTGATTCTAATAATTGTTCAAAACACCACATTATGCTTCTGTTTTTTTCTGTTTTTATGAAGATGCAAGGTACATACTGTAGCATTACACAGAGCGCATTTCACTCTGCATTTCAGCCAGGAACTGCTTATAGATGGTGTAAAAGTACATTTTTTTGGTTTTGTCTTCTTAAATTTGTGTCGCATTCATGCACAGTTAAAGCAGAAGTAAACCCAAGGAATTATCAGTTTACAAAAAACAGTTAAATTCCCAGCACGTGCCAGAAATGTAACTGTCACATTGGTTGTGCTCTCAACCAAACTGTCAAACCATCCAATGGCTTGTGCCATAACTGATCACATATGCGGCACCTTGGCAGTTGAAGATTAAACAGAGGCCAAGATGGCAGCTTCCTTGACTGAAAATGATAGGGTTTACCTTTTCTTTTGAATTACACTCCAACTCACTATTACCATAGTGGACAACTTGCCCACACTGCTACATACCACATTACATATATATGTTGTGCTGTGCTGTAGTAAATGTGCATTACGTCTGCAAAACGATTCAATGCCTCATGGGACTTTGAGTGAGGGATGCATAAGGTCAACACAAAAAAACAGAGTATAAAATTAAACCAATTTAATGGCAAATATAGACATCATGGCATTGCATGGACATACATGTGATAGTCATGAACAATGACCTGGTACAAAATTCTTGCAGTCATATTCATAAATAGATGTGATTAGGAGTACAGTATGGTAAATATATACGTGTGCATCTATATTCTCGATGCGTTTCGCGAGCACAGCTCGCTTCCTTAGGAGTAGATGGGACGTATCTGTAAACAGAGTACCAGTTATGTATGACATATTTTGGTAATGGTGGAAGATTAAGCAAGGGGCCACCACATGGCTGCCCCATACTTACATTTTGTAAGTTGACTCCAAGGCACAACTCCCAAGGGCACAGCAGACAAGGTCTCCACCGGGAGCTGAAGGGGCGGAGATGGCGGAGCCCAACTGGAAAGGAGGCAGGAGGTGGGCATGGCGGGAGTCAAGAAAGGAAAAGAACCGGGAGTGTATCCCACGACATCCCCCACTATCCATGACCCACATGGAACTGCAAAAAAGAGTATATGTGTGTACAAAAGGATCACTTGGATCATGGTATGAACAAATTAAGCAGTAGTAGATAAATAACCATGTGGGTAAGTGTGTAACTGGGACGCAAGGGGGAGAAAAGGAAACCAAGGAAGCAAAAAGGAGAGAAAAAAATAAAAAAATAAATGGGAAGAAAACAGAAGAGAGTAAAGAAAAGAAGAGAAAAGAAAAAAAAGAAAAGAAAAAGGAAGAGAAAAAAGAAAAGAAAAAATTGTCAGTGAAGAAAAGTAAAGAAATTAGTATAACAAGGGGTGCAGGTGCTGGCCCGTGACAATAGGTGAGTAACATGGTCTAAATTAAGTAATAATGGATGGCTCGGTGATGAGCGTGTGAACTGTAAAGGGTGTTTCCCATAGTGGGTAACAGTGTCCATGTGTGAACAGCAAGGACAAGTGGATGGCTAGGTGAGAATGCAAACAATGAAGATGGCTCCGTGATGAACATAGTGAGGAGAGTATAGGTACTTACCAAGCCTTGTGGCAATGTCCATGTGTGAAGGAGCCTTGCGTGTGAAAGAAGAGACCCGCCATGCCTCCCCCTTAAGAAGCCGGTGGGCGCCTCCGGCTCCGCCCCTAGTGTCATGCATCAGCCACCTGTGGTGTGAGCACGCACCGCGTCCACCGTGGATGGAAAGATGCGAGCGCGCTCCCCCTGGTGTCACGCTGGATAGGAAAACCACGCCGATGGCCGGCGGTCCCGCTGAACAGCGAGAGCTCTGATCGGGGGCAGAGCATGACGGCGATGTGCGATGGCCCCGCCCGTCCACGGTGATGGGGGGCGGGGACAGCACACATCACAGCTCCCGGATTAATGACACAGACTGCACTGTCACAACAGGATATTGACATTTTACAGAATGACCTGAACAAATTAACGGAGTGGGCAGACAAATGGCAGGATGAGGTTTAATGTAGAGAAATTTAAGGTAATGCACTTGGGGGCAAAAAACATAAATGCAAAGTACGCACTGGGGGGGGAGCCTCTGGGGGAATCAAGAATGGAGAAGGATCTGGGGGTCTTAGTAGATGACAGACTGAGCAATAGCATGCAATGTCAAGCTGCAGCAACCAGAGCAGGTAGAATATTAGCATGCATGGATAAGGGGATATGCTCCAAGGATAAAACTATAACTCTGCCACTTTATAAAAGCCTGGTTAGGCCACATCTGGAGTATTCTGTCCAGTTCTGGTCACCGGTCCTCAGAAAGGATATACTGGACCTGGAGAGAGTCGAAAGGAGGGCAACCAAACTGATAAGGGGAGTGGAAGAACGATTGCAAGCTCTAAACTTATTCTCTCTGGAGAAGCTGCGCTTGAGAGGGGACATGATTGGGATCTATAAATATCTCAATGGGCATCCAAGCATAAAAGATAAACTGTTTAGTCTTAGGGAATGTAGAAGGACAAGTGGACACACCTTGAAACTAGAAGAGAAAAGGTTTAATCTTAGAATTTGTAAGGGGTTCTTCACTGTCAGGGCAATAAGGATGTGGAACTCTCTCCCACAACTAGTGCTGACTGCGGGGAGTATGGATATATTTAAAAAACTCTTGGATGTATATCTCAATAAGTACAGCATACAGGGATATGGGTACTGACCAGAGTACACATACACAGGCTGAACTAGATAGACTGTTGTCTTTTTTCAGCCTTAACTACTATGTAACTATGTAACTATGTAACTATGTTTTTCTTGTGAAATTCCCAATAAGTGTGATGTGTCACATGACCCTCTTCCTATTGAAAAAAAGTTGGATTCAAAATGGCCGACTTCAAAATGGCCGTCATGGTCACCACCCATCTTGAAAAGTTTCCCCCCTCACATATACTAATGTGCCACAAACAGGAAGTTAATATCACCAACCATTCCCATTTTATTAAGGTGTATCCATATAAATGGCCCACCCTGTATTTTATGGACTTTGTTTGACTTACTTGATCTTTTTATGATCAGTATGTTACCATTTGAAGAAAATTCTTGAATGATGCTTGTAATTTGATACTTTAAAAATATTAAAGAAATTGTGTGCAGCAATCCTGAACTTTCATTTTTATATATAGCCTTGGGGTAAGGCTTGATTGCTGGCACCTGAAGAACACTGAAGTGCTGCTCACCTTTCCTAATTATTATATATATATTTATATATTTATATATTCATGCATCATCACCTTGATTAATATCACCAACACCCCTATCATCATCATCATCACAGTTTATATTTATATAAACTAAGCAAGAAGAAGATATACCAGTATCGTTAGATATTTCTCCTTCTGAACATGGAACGCAGTCATAACAGCAAGGATAGATTGTGGATCTTAGCTTTTTTCTGCTCCCTGGTAAACAATGTTCAGAGCACTCAGACACCGGGACCTGAAAACATTGAAAAGACCAATAATCTCAGTGTTGATGCAGAATCTACAGTTAGCATACCTGCGTTATAGTTGTACTGCTACAGTAGGGGCTGGCTGTGCAGAATCACATATACAGCATATACTGTATGTGATCCTGCCTTTCCAGGCTGCGCGGTCATTGGCTCCCTTATTGTAGCAGAAGACAGGAGAGAGATCTGTGTATGCAAACAACATAGACCTCTCTCCTGACAGCAGGGGCGTGAGATTTTTGTCTCCCTGCAAAAGCAGGGAGTAAAAACCATCACAACCCTGAGTTAAAGCACCACACAGTAGACACATAAACACTTGATAGGCACGCAACGTTAACCTTTTGATTGCCCCAGATGTCAACCCCTTCCTGCCCAGTGTCATTAGTGCAGTGACAGTGCATTTTATTAGCACTGATCACTGTATTAGTGTCACTGGAGATGTCAGTGGCAGTTTGTGTCAGTTTGCCCATCACACTTCACAGTTCTGTTGATCACTGCTATTACTAGTATAAAAATAAAAAAAATCAGTATATATCCTTTTAATTTGTAGATGCTATAATTTTCTAGCAGACCAATTAATATACACTTATTGGGATTTCGTTTTTACCAAAGACATTTCAGATTATATTTTGGCCTACATTTATGAAGAATTTTTTATGTGTTATGTTTTATAACAGAAGGTAAAATATTAGTTTTTTTTTTTTTCAAAAATTCCTTTTTTATTTATAGCGCAAAAAGTAAAAAACCCAGTGGTGATCAAATACAACCAAAATAAAGATATATTTGTGGGAAACAATGACATACTTTTTTTTTGCATACAGTGTTGCATGATCACGCAATTGTAAGTTAAAGTAGCACCGTGCCGTATAGCAAAAAATGGCCTGGTCATAAATCTTCTGGAATTGAAGTGGTTACACCAAACTGAACTAACCCATCACTGCCTGCTGGCCCAGAAACAATTTCAAACATTCTGCATTACCAAAAGAAAATAGTTAATACAGACCTCAACCAGGGCCGGATTAACATAGGGGTTATTGGAGCTGCAGCTCCAGGCCCCTTCCTTATGATAGGCCCAGCCCAATGGTGTGAGTGAGTCACTAAAGCTGCCCAGCCCTGCTCTATATACAGTGTGCACATGGCTCATATGTAAATTGCGGCAGCATATTTAATTTGTTTTAACAAAAAATTGTTTGCATTTTAATTTTATTTATTTCCATAAAAATGCCCACCAAAATCCTCAGCACCAGGTCCATGATGCTCTTAATCCGGTCCTGATCTCAACAGATAACTATAATACATTTAAATAATTATTAAATAACCAACTAACTGACAGATCAGCATTGATGTCGCACCACTTCCTTAACCAGTTGCCAACAGCCCGCCGTGGCCTGACAGCGGCAACTTGACTTGTTATCGCAAACCTCCGGTGGCGCGTGCTCACTGTGTTCTGGGGGGGGGCTAGGGAGCGGGTAGGGCGGATCGTTCTGACCAAGGGGGAAGGGCTGTGATCACATGCTTCCTGTATATGGGAGCCGCGATCACTCCCCTCCCCCTGCCAGCCCAGCCCCCATACAGTTAGAACACACTGAGGGAACACAGTTAACCCTTAGAGCGCCCCTGCAGGTTAACCTCTTCACTGCCAGTGACATTTACACAGCACTCAGAGCATTTTCATAGCACTGATCGCTGCATAAATGCCAAGGGTCCCAAAAAAGTGGCAAAATGGTCGACGTGTCTGCCCCAATATCGCAGTACTGCTAAAAATTGCAGATCGCCGCCATTACTAGTAAAAAATTAAAAATAAAACCCATAAATGAATTCTCACTATTTGTAAATGCGGCAACTTTTGCGCAAACCAATCAATAAAGGCCGATTGCAATTTTTTTTTTACCAAAAATATGAGGAAGAATATAAATCAGCCACGACCGATGAAAAAAATAATTTTTTTTATAATTCTTTTTTTGGATTTGTATTTTAGCAAAAAGTAAGAAATTTAGTTTTTTTTTGCAAAATTGTCGCTCTTCTTTTGTTTATAGCGATGATCAGAAATGACACAGAGGGGATCAAATACCACCAAAAGAAAGCTCTATTTGTGAGAAAAAAAGGACGCAAATTTTGTTTGGGTACAACGTCACACAACCGCGCAATTGTCAGTTAAAGCAATGCAGTGCCGAATCGCAAAAAGTGCTCTGGTCCTAAAGGGGGAAGTCTTTCCGAGGCTGAAGTGGTTAATCTAAATTTCTCAAAAACTAAGCTGATAATATTCCCCCTGCCCGTGCCCCCCTCCATGACTTTTCCATCATGGTCAGTAATGCAACCATCAATACCTCCACTCATGCCAGGATACTAGGTGTAATCCTAGACTCTGACCTGTCCTTTCAGCTCAAAGTCCAATCATTTTTAGTTGGAATGGGTGAACTTATGCTTGGCCCAAACATTGCCCGTTTGGGTGTTTGCTGAACACCCACTTTTTTTGTGTGCTTGGCAGGATGTTCGCCCGCCGAGCGGACAGTCAATCGGGGAAAAAAATGGTGTGGGGTCCCCCCAATCCATACCACGTCAAAATGAAAAACAAAAACCAGCGGGGGTCCCCCCCAAAATCTATACCAGACCCTTATCAGAGCATGCAGCCTGGCAGGCCAGGAAAGGGGGGATGAGCTAGAGCCACATGCCCGCAACAAAATCTGATGGTGCTTTGTGGCACTGGCACATGCTGGGTCGGTGAAGTCACAGGAGGCGAGGCCACCAGGTGATGTCACCAAGTGGCCCCACTCCTTACCTATTTAGAAACTGTCAGATGGAGGAGCAGGAATTCAGCGGTCAGCATTCCTTGTGGGCAGAGCGTTTCTTTTTTCAGGTCAGGTATGAAGAGGGGCATCATGATTGACAATGGATCTACATCGGGGGGACATGGTTTTTCATTTATTTTTTTAATAAAGGAATTGTCAAAAACTGGCTTTTGTGTTTATTTATTTTGACACTTTTATTGGTAAATGAGTAGGAATACTATGTACCCATACTCATTCACATGGGGGGGGGGTTCCAGATTCCAATAAGCCCCCTGCCCACAGACCCCCACAACCACCACCCAGGGTTGTCAGGAAGAGGCCCTTGTCTCCACCCCACCAATATGGGCCTGCCAGGCTACATGCTCGGATAAGAGTCGGGTATGTGTTTTGGTGGACCATGACATTTTTTATTTTTCAATTTAGGAATGGGGGTTTTCTTCAAAATCCATACCAGAGCTGCAGGCTTTACTCCATTAACATTTTTTAGAGCTGGCGATCAGCTTTCTGATGATAACAACCAATGCGGCTGAGCAGCCACTTGGCCATTATCATAAGGAGCAGGAGGGGATGTACCCCCCTCCCACCGCCTTCTGCCGCTTCACCTGGGTCTCCTGTCCGACCGGGAGATCCCAGCAAGCAGCCGGCATGTCCACCGGTTGGCCGGAGTCCCGAACAAATCCAGAATTGGCTTTTGAAAGGAAATTCCAATACCTATAATTAATATATAGCTAAAAAATTGTTCGGAATTTCAATTTCTCTCATTTACGAATTTATGAATCACGGTCATAACGAATGACCCGAAAAAAAAAACAAAAAAAAAACGAATGAAACTAAAGTGAACATATATTTCAACAGTGCACAAGTCCACACGCTATCTTATTTTTTCCCCACGAAAGTGGAGTTACCCTTTAATGCATTCTCTACGTTAAGGTTAAAACCTTCTATTGTCAGTTCCCCCCAGCCCACTCAAATACTTACAGTACCTAAGCCCAGTCTCAATCTGGGGCTGCTCTCTCTCTCTCCCTCCTTCCTGGATGAGAGAGCAGGAGGCGGGGCGAAGCCATATTTTTTTTTTGATCAAAATTAAATTAATCTGAGCAAAATGTGACTTTGCGTGTTTAGCTTAACCAGTTCCACACCGCCTACCGCATATTTACGGCGGCAGCGTGGACGCTGGCCACGAATCGCCGTAAAAGGGCAGCGATCTGCGAATGGCCGCTAGAAGTGTGCCCGTGTCTCAGGCGGACCCAATGTCCGCGGGCGAGCCGCGATTAGCGGCCACAGGCAAAGAAAGGGGAACCGCCGATGTAAACACGGCGGTTCCCCATTCTGACAGTGCGGGCATGGGAGATCTACTGATCCCTGTCACTGGGATCAGTTAGATCTCTCATGCCCATGGTAGCCCAACCCCCCCCCCCCCACAGTAAGAACACACCCAGGGAACACAGTTAACCCCTGGATCTCCCCCTGCAGGTTAACCCCTTCACTGCCAATGACATTTATACAGTAATCAGTGGACATTTAAATTTCTGATCGTTGAATAAATGTCATTGGTCCCAAAAAAGTGTTGAAAATGTCCGACATGTCCACTGCAATATCGCAGTACCGCTAAAAATCAAGATCGCCGCCATTACTAGTAAAAAATAAAATAAAAACCCCAGAAATGAATTCTCACCATCCGTAAATGTGGCCATTTTTGCGTAAACCAATCGCCGATTGTGATTTTTTTTATCACAAATATGAGGAAGAATATAAATTGGGCAAAACCGGTGAAAAAAAATGTTTTTATATATATATTTTTGGATTAGAATTTTAGCAAAAAGTAAGAAATTTGTTTTTTTTTGCAAAATGGTCGCTCTTCTTTTGTTTATAGCGGTGATCAGAAATGACGCAGAGGTGATAAAATGCCACCAAAATAAAGCTCTATTTGTGGGAAAAAAAGGACACAAATTTTGTTTGGGTGCAACACTGCATGACCGCGCGATTGTCAGTTAAAGCAACGCATCGCCGAATCACAAAAAGTGCTCTGGTCCTAAACTGGGAAATTCTTCCGGAGGTGAAGTGGTTAATGGGTCATTTTATATATTTTCATCCTATAGCCTACTTACAAACACTCTGAAACAGGCCTTCCTTCCTTCTAGCAAATTTACATTTCCATTTGTAAAATTACCTTCTCTTACCTCTTGCCAAGTGTCGCATGCTCTTTTGTACATTCATCACGTTGCTACACTATGTATATATTCATTTGCTAGTTCTCCATGAAAATATCCATTTAAATATGCATAAATGAAACCCCGATTCTTGATGTTGCTGAGGCTAAACATAGAATGACTAACTTCATGATTCATGCCAAAATCGAGGCCATAGATAAAGAGCAGATCCCCAAATTTGACCAGATCTGGAACCCATGTATAACGCATTGCCTACCAGCAGACTTTGACCTAGCGGTCCTCCAACTTTGGTGATCGCTACTCTTACCAACGGAATTAGCGCAGAGCCAGCAATGAAGCCAACCCTGTGGACCCCGCTCCTCCCCCTCGACCCCCTTCTCCCCTCTTTTCTACATGCCCCCCTGAGGCCTTCTATATAACTCAACAATGACATGATGCTTTATATTTACAAGCTAGGACATACTATACTCTTCCAATATTCACTGTCCGCCATTAATCAAATTAGTCAAGTAGACTACAAGTGGATCAGCCAGTACTACCCCCCAGGCACAGTTTTGTTCCCAATTGGGGTGCCCGGGAACACTGAACAAACCATTGCACAATTCTTTAAATAACACGACAGTGTTAGACCTGCATCTTTGTCCTAGCTTTTATATTGCATTACCGAAATATCAACACCGCTTAACTAATATCTAATCTGAAGGCAATCTTCACTTCTATGTTTGTATTTAATATGTTTCTGCACTACCTATGCAATGTCTTTACTCTGTAAACCCAATAAAATAATTTGACAAGAGAGATATGCATACCTGATGGTTGTGTTTCCATGTTATGGCTTGTGAATTGATAAAAAGCTTCTGACCCTCTTCTGCCCATGGGGTAAAATGTCCAACATCCACATCAAGTCTATTAAAACTATTGATTAATATGTTGTTTGTTATCTTAAAATGGCTGACATGTTCCCCATTTTCATTAAAATAAGACATTAGTTCATTTGGCTCTAATGAATATTTCATTTCTTTTATGTACCGCTTTGACTGAATATTAGAAAAAATACAAACAAGATCATTATTTTTCCTGTAAGTTTTTTAAAGGTGTAATAAATACCATAAGAAAATCAAAGAATATGCTCACTTTATGGAAATAAAAGTTTAGAGGGTCAACACAGTGGCCTATTGGCATGTATGCCTTGTGACATTGGGGTCCTTGGCTCAAATCCTGACTATGAACAATATTGGGCATTGCTTGTGAAGGTCTCCTCTGGGTACTCTGGTTTCCTCCCACATTCAAGGCATGCAAGTAAGCTACAGTATTTGGCTTCTGTCTAAATTGGCTCTAGTACATGTGCATGGGACAAATAAAATAATACCAACTGCCACCTTCTAAGCATACCTTGTCAGTCTAGTAGTGCCTAATGAAGCTGTGGTACTTATTTAAAACATGGTGCCAGAAAAAGTAAGGACCCAAGGTTTGAATTTTATTGAAGATAACAATACAGTGATGGGAATGGATCGGGGAAATTCATGCTAATCACTAACTTTATCCATCCGATTTTATGACATAAAAAAATAAAAAAAACACCCCCCTCTGTCCCCGCCACCTCCCTATATGCTATGGATAGATTCATCCCGATTGGAGGAGAAGAAAGGCAATCCTATTGGACGCCTGCTCCCTGCTTGCTGGACATCACTCCCCGCTGGCCAGACACCACTGCCTGCCAGTGCCTGCTGCCTGCTCCTAGATGGGGTAAGTGTGGGACTTTGATGTCCCGACTGCCCTGATGGGGGGGTAATGCAGTATATACTCTTCTGGTGATACTATATACCCCTCTGGTGATGCTGTATATACCCCTCTGGTGATGCTGTATACTCCTCTGGTAAAACTATATACCCCTCTGGTGATGCTGTATATACCCCTCTGGTGATGCTATATTCTCCTCTGGTGATACTATATACCCCTCTGGGGATGCTGTATACTCTGGTAAAACTATATACCCCTCTGGGGATGCTGTAGTCTCCTCTAGTGATGCTATATATACCCCTCTGGTGATGCTGTATACTCCTCTGGTGATGCTGTATATACTCCTCTGGTGATACTATATACCCCCTGGTGATGCTGTATATAACCCTCAGGTGATGCTGTATTCTCCTCTGGTGATGCTGTATATACTCCTCTGGAGATGCTGTATACTCCTCTGGTGATGCTGTATATACCCCTCTGGTGATGCTGTATACTCCTCTGATGATGCTATATATACACCTCTGGTGATGCTGTATATACTCCTCTGGTGATGCTATATACCCCTCTGGTGATGCTGCATATACTCCTCTGGTGATGCTGTATATACCCCTCTGTTGATGCTATATAGCCCACTGGTGATTCTGTATATACCTATATCTGGTGATGCTGTATATACTCCTATCTGGTGATGCTGTATACCTTATATAGTGATGATGGGCTGTATACTCCTGACACAATGGGTGGAATTTATAAGGGGTGGGGCTTATGCGAAGGGGTCAAAAAGGAAGGAGCGGGGTCTGGCGCCCCCCATCCTAAAATTTCACCAGCCGCCACTGTTTTCTAAACACATTTATTGGTATTCAAATAAATATACAGTAGCTTCATCTTGTGCAATAAATTAAGTAGTCATTCTGTATTCCTTTAATACATTGGTCCTCAAACCATGGCCCACTGGTTGCTCTAAACTGACTGCTGCAGTTAAAGTGGTTGTAAATGCACCCCCACCCCTCCCCCCCAAAAAAAACCCTGCAAAGCAAAGGCATAATGAGCTAGTACGCAGCGCATACTAGCTCATTATGAAACACTTACATTGGAACTAAGCTGTTGCAGCAGTCTCGGCACACAGCTGTGATGGGCAACATCATTGTTCCGGGTCTGCGGCTCTGTCCAATCAGAGTGCGAGAGCTGTCATGTACGGCATGAATACATAAGAAACGGCACCCTGGGCTATTCCGGGTGCCGATTCTTCAGTGCGCATGTGCCGATGACGTTGGCACGTGCAGATACAGGGGATATCTCCTAAACTGTACAGGTTTAGGAGATATTTCCTGGACCTCCAGGTAAGCCTTATTGTAGGCTTACCTGTAGTTTAAAGTGGTTGTCATGACTTGACAACCACTTTAAAAAGCCATGCAAACAGGACTTTCTTAATACAAACTGCAGGCATTAAGTCAGACTGGGTGTTGGACAAGTAGGGAGTGTAGTCAACAAAAAAGAAAATATACCATAAAATTCAAAGTTTATTGTACAACATTTAAAAAGGACATAGTAGTGACCATATCCATGTAAAACTGTATACACGCATCTGTGAGAACCATGCGAAGCCCTCATGATGGATGTGCAGCATACATAAGATTATGCAAAAACCACCACTATAAGCTTAATTTAGGATTGTTGTGTCCCACTGCTATTTGATTACCATGCACCCATAGACACCAATTGATATTTTTACTTTCTACATATACAGTACATAACCTAATTATAAAGGCAATATTTTATGGTATTTGCCAGTGCCACGTGTGTTAATTTACAATCCTTTATATGCTCATGGATATGGTCACTACTATGTCCTTTTTAACTTTTGTACATTAAACTTTTGGTATAGTTTCTTTTTTGTTGGCTTCTCTCGGTATGCCCTTCTACAGTCCCTTTGCTACAAAATGTTTCTTGTTATATATATTGGTGGGATGTGGGCATAATAACATGGTATTTCAATTATTCCTGTATCCAGAAACCTATCACAAGCATAGACTCATCAGACTAAGGAGTGGTCTCTATGTAAAGATCTCTGCTGCGACATCACCACAACAAGTGGCTTTGGACATGAAGCATGCATTTAGGTATAATCTACTGCACAACAATTATGGGGCATTGTCTTCTTACCTCTAATCACAAATGATGGGGCACTATATTCCTTCCACTGACACCAGTGATGTGACCCTATGTTCTTCCCTCTGACACCAGTGATGGAACCAGTGGCGGCCCATCCATAGGAGGCGCGTGGGCATCGCCCCCTCATCCATGCGTCCGGCCCCCTGATCTACATGCAGGGCGCCGGACGCATGCATTTGTATCAGGGTTTTTTTTTATTTTTGAAGCATGTGATTAGAGCCAGAGGCTGTAATAGGCTTCAAAATAGGGTGAGCTCAGAGTGCAGAGCATTGTGCCCGAAGCCCACCCAGTGTGACAATAGCGAATTAATATTTGCTGTTGTAACAATGATTCTCCTTCTGGCCAATCAGGAAGTGGGTCATGAGACCCGTCACCTGATTGACCGAAAGGAGATCTGATCGGATTGGCCACCAGGTTGAGGATGAAGAAGACAGCTGGGAAAGCGAGGAAGCAGTCCGAAGCCCAGAGAGAGAAGATGCCCGCTGCCTGCGAGATGGGGTAAGTGCAGGACCCTGACAACTGACTGACCAACCCGGGGGGTGGCTTTGAGAGGATTGTTTGCCGTCCCCTCCTCAGAAAAAAAACCCACCAGTAGCCACTGGATGGGACCCTATGTTCCTCCCTCTTACACCAGTGAAGGGGCGCTCTGTTCTTTCCACTGACACTAAGTATAGGGCACTAAATGTATTACTCCTAACAGCATAAGGGAAATTATTAGTCTACCCACCACTGATATAGGGGCATTTATATTCCTACTAAATTATTACTTCTTCTGACCCTTGACACAGGGGTATTTAGTACTCTAACTGGCCACTGACACAGGGGTTTTAATTTCTTCGATTGACCACTGACACCAAGGCATTTATGACTCCGAATGACAAAGGGGTATGTATTACTACTATTAATACAGAGACATTTACTACTCCTACCAACACAAGAGTATTAATTACTTATACTAACTCCTGGGCATTGTTTACACCCACTAAAACTGGGGCATTTGTTACTTCCACTAACCACTGACACATTGGGTTGATTTACTAAAACTGGAGGGTGCAAAATCTGGTGCAACTCTGCACAGAAACCAATCAGCTTCCAGTTTTTGTCAAAGCTTAAGTGAACAAGCTAAAGTTAGAAGCTGGCAATGTGGGCTGAATTAGCAGTGAACAAAGGAGTAGAACATTAATCACTTTTCTACTAAGAAAATATTTTAATTTTTCACATACATATTTAAATCTGCATGTTTTGCTAGAAAATTACTTAACCACTTGCTTACTGGGCACTTAAATCCCCTTCCTGCTCAGAACAATTTTCAGCTTTCAGTGCTCTCACACTTTGAATGGCAATTGTGTTTATCATTTTTTTCACACAAATAGAGCTTTTCTTTTGGTGGTATTTAATCACTGCATGGTTTTTTATTTTTTGCTAAAAAATGAAAAAAGACCGAAATGTTTGAAAAAAGAAAACAAAAAAACAGTTTCATAGTTTGCTATAACATTTTGAAAACAGGTGATTTTTCATTGAGGTGTGCTGATGAGGCAGCACTGATTGGCACTGATAGGCTGCACTGATAGGCACTGATAGACACTGATAGCTGGCACTGGTGGGCACTGATGAGGCAGCACTGGTGGGCACTGATGGGTGGCACTGATGCGTGGCACTGATGGGTGGCACTGAAGGGTACTGATGGGTGGCACTGATGGGTGGCACTAATGGGCACTGGTAGGTAACACTGATAGTCAGCACTGATAGGTAGCATTGATAATGAAGCACTGATGGGCACTGGTTGGCAATACTGATGGGCACTGATAGGTGGCACTGATGGGCATTGATAGTTGGCACTGTTGGGCACTGGTAGGTGGCACTGATGTGCACCTGTAAGTGGCACTGGTGGTCTCTGGCAGGTGGCACTGGAGGGCACTGCATAGCAGCAGTGCCTCTCCGTTTGCAGGACCGATGTCCCTCTGTCAGAAGCCGGTGATCGCCTTTTTTCCTCACATTGTCAGCGCGAGGGAAAAAAAAGCAGATTACCGATGTTTTGTTTACAAAACGTGATCAGCTGTCATTGGTTAACAGCTGATCATGTGCTAAGGGATCGGCCCCTTACTCCGATCTGTGATCAGCCGAGTCTCATTGATTCAGTGATCACAGAGCATGTGCTTCGCAGGGGGCACGCAGGCAGCTCTTGCACGGGAGGACATCTATTGACACCCTCCGACAATTAAAGCCAACGCTGTAGCTGTCATTCGGCTATAGCGTGGGCGGGAGGTGGTTAAACACCCAAACAAATATACAGTATATTTCCTCAAAGCAAAGGTCCTATAGAACAAAATGGTGGCAGTTGGAATTTTTTATGCTGCATGAAATTTGCTGAAAACATATTTTCTGAAAAAATACACTAAAGTGAATTATAACACATGCAGGCCTACGCAGTTCCTACCTTTGGGAAGATAAAAAAATATGGGGTTGTGTTCATTAAACAAGTTCCCATGCAATGGCAAAAAACCACAGTACCCCAAACTGTCCATACTGTAGCTAATGCTTTTTACAGGTTATCGGCTTAGAGATAACCATGAATTTTGGCCATAGAATGATTGTTCTCTCTTTGGTATTCACAACAACGTCTTGCATGCGTGTTAGAATTGCTGTTTACATACACATATACCAGTGTGTGTGTGTATGTGCTGGGCAATGTGGGTGCTTTTAGATTTTTTATATATTTATTTATTGTATTACAATTTGTTTTGCAACTCTTTTTTTTTTTCATTTAACTCTAGCTAACAAACCCTCTATGTGATAGTATAGGCAGGTGACAGGTTCTCTTTATGGAGACATCAGGGGTATATTAGGCCCCTAATGTCTTCCATATTTTCCATTACAGCAGACCAAGTGCACATTATGCTTGATTAGCTGCTTACCCAGTTACAGGAGCTGGGGAATGACAGCTCTGAACGTAGGTTCATTTTTCAAAGAGGAGATCTGCAATCAGTCATCAAGTGGTTATGTAGAAAAGCATTTAAATGATTGGTTCCTCGTCCCTTTCTTACTTTGTAATCAATGTTTTCTTCTCCATACTTCCGTTTTAGAAATAAATGCCTTTTGTGCAGAGCTTTAGCCAAGATATCTACTGCATAGTACACATATGGAGCCACACCCGAGGACAGGAATTTATTTATATTGGGTCCAATAGCTTCTATAGTCTCATTTTCTCCACTATCTGTGCAATTAACTGCAACGAAGGTGCTTCCATGTTCACCAAGGGACATAGACTGCTGAAAGAGTGTCAAATTCAGTAAATGAGCAATTTGGGGGTATTTTTGAATGCTGTGAAAAACATCTTTAGCTCTTATAGTCCATTGCACAGAAGGTTCGATAGCCAAGCTACAATTCATTTCTAGATAACACGCCCCTTCATCCATAGAACTGGAGGCCCAAGATGGAGGAAATATGAAGGTTTTATCAAAGAGCTCTTTTTCATAGCGCACAATAAATTTTAAAAAGAGGACAGAAAAGGATCCACATGTGATTATGACACTGGCTTTGGAATTTTGTAAAGTTTTGGATGTTGACAAATTTGGACTCTCAGAAATATAGGGCGTTAATTTAATTATGAAGGCAGGACAAATTCCAATATCTGTCATGGACTTTGTTAGCGCCTGAAGTGCATTCTCCCCAGAATCATCGTCAGACACCAATATCCCAACCCAGGTCCAGCCAAAGTGTTTTAGTACTTCAGTTATTATCTTACTGTGGACGTGATCATTTTGAACTGTTCTGAACACATGTGGATAAACGCGTCTGTTGGTTAGAGAGTAGTCCGTAGCTCCAAAACTTATCTGAAAATCATCAGAAAAAAAATACAAAATACAAACATCTTAGCATGGAAATTTAGGCTAAGCACACAATGCCTAAATACAAGAGCCATTCTTATATCTCGCAGTTCTTTGTGCATTTCTTGAAGGTCTGTGCAGGAATCCAGCATGAAACTACACCTTCACTTTTTCTCTGTGCAGGATTTTATTATTATATGGACTGGTTACTGCTACTCTCTCTGATTGTGCACGTTGACTGGTTTTCTCTCCGTCCACTTCTGTACCTTTCTGTAGACAGCCTGTTTAGTCTCACCCTCAGCTTCACTCTTTGCACAGGCTAGTGATGGTGGCTGGGAACAGTATGATTTGTTTCACTCAATTTATATTCAGTATCTCACAAAAGTGAGTACACCCCTCACATTTTTTGTAAATATTTTATTCTATCTTTTCGTGTGACAACACTGAAGAAATGACACTTTGCTACAATGTAAAGTAGTGAGTGTACAGCTTGTATAACAGTGTAAATTTGCCGTCCCCTCAAAATAACTCAACACACAGCTATTAATGTCTAAACCCTATTAAATCAATGGGACTCAAACATGAAAAATAAAAAGTGCTCATTTTAAAGGCTTATATGCAAGTTATTGCTATAAAAAGTGTATGGGGACCTGGGTACTGCCCTAGGGGACATGTATCAAAGCAAAAAAAGTTTTAAAAAAATAGTTTTTTCAGGAGCAGTGATTTTAATAATGCTTAAAGTGAAAAAATAAAAATGAAATATTCCTTTAAATATCGTGCCTTGGGGTACCCTTAATATGCCTGTAAAGTGGCGCATCTCTATGATGTTTACCGGAAAATTACATTTGTGAAGGAAAAATTGTCATTTAAAATCGTTCACGGTTGTAATGTATTGTTGGTTCCCGGCAAAATAGATAAAAATCACTGAAAAAAGCCTTGCGTCGGGGGTCCCCCCAGTCCATACCAGGCCCTTTGGGTCTGATGTGGATTTTAAGGGGAACCCCGCACCGAAATTTAAAGAGAAAATTGCGTAGGGTTCCCCCGCAAAGTCTGTACCAGGCCCTTCAGGTCTGGTATCTATTTTAGGGGAAATCCCATGCCGAAATAAAAAAAATTGCATAGGAGTCCCCCCCCCAAAGTCCGTACCAGGCCTTTCAGGTCTGGTATGGATTTTAAGGAGAACCCCGTGCCAATTTTTAAAAAAAAATGGTGTAGGGGTCCCCCCCAAGATCCAAACCAGACCCTTATCCGAGTACACAGCCCTGGCATGGCAGAAGTGGGTGGGGATGAGTGAGCGCCCCCCCCTCAGAAGCATACCATCTTCTTCTTCTTGTTCTTTCACCACTGCCGCAGCTGTGCCGTCCAGAGGAGGCTCCCAGAATGGGCGGTCTTCAGTTTGACAGTTATTTTATAAGAAGGATCGGCCCGCCCGGTGATGTAAATGGGTGACCTCGCCCCTCTAATGTCACATGATGTCAGAATGGGCGGGGTCACTCGGTTATGTCACTGGGTGGCCCTGCCCTTACCTATAAAATAATTGTCAAAATAAGGACCGCCCATTCTGGAAGTCGCCTCTGGATGGCACAGCGGTGAAAGAACAAGAAGAAAAAGAAGAATACGATGAGAAGAAGGAAAAAGATGGAAAGAAGAAGCAGAAGACCAGAAGAAGGAGCGGGGCAGGAGAAGATGGAGGAAGACCAGTGGAAGAAAGACGAAAGAAGAAAGGAAGAAAAAGAGCTATTTTACAATAAAGAATAAGTAAAAAGGAGCGCCCAACGTTTGATAAAAACTAGGTGCAATTTTATTTGATTGAAGTAAAAGCAGTGTGGTGAAGCCATGTGTTCTTGCTCGAACTGGCCAATATACAAGTTTGAATAACTATGTGCAAACCTGGTTCCCATCACTGTCCCCTTGGTTTGAAGGTAGAAGTCATCTAGATGGGTAAAGTAATTGTAGGTAAGGATGAAGTGGATGGCATCCAGGAGGAAGGAGGCTTGTTGTTTGGGTATCAGTGGATCCGAGAACAGGTATTGTCTGGTGGCCTTGATCCCATTAGAATGGGGGATGTTGGAATAAAATAAGGCCACGTCTAGAGTGAGCCAATGTGAGTCTGGGGTCCAGGTGTAGTCCTTGAGGTGGGAGAGAAGATCTTGATGATCTATAAACTGGGAAAGGTTGGCTGTGAGGGAGTTGATACCTGATATGATGGGTCTCCCAGGGGGATTGGTCAGGGACTTGTGGATCTTGGGGAGGTGATAAGGAATGTTTGGATTGTTTATAGTTAAGAATTCTTTCTCATTTTTTGTCAGGAGACTTTCGGTATGTGCCCTTCGGATCAAGTGTTGATATTCTGTTGCAAATTTTTCCGTGGGGTCCTCTGTGAGCGGTATATAGTATTCTTTGTCACCCAAGATTGTTTTCGCATCGGCGATATAGGTTCCCCCATCTTGAATGATTATCCCTCCCCCTTTATCTGCACCTTTGATGACGATCTGGTTATTCTCTTTCAGACTTTTGATTGCTTTTTGTTCGGATTTGTTCAGGTTTTTATTGCTGAGACCCCGGTTGCTTGCCAGGTTGTTTAAATCCAAATAAATTAACTTTTTTGAATTAAAAAACAAGACAGTAAAGTTAGCCCAATTTTTTCCTATATTGTGAAAGATAATGTTACGCCAAGTAAATTGATACCCAACATGTCATGCTTCAAGACTGCGCCCGCTCGTGGAATGGCGACGAATTTTGGCACTTAAAAATCTTCATCTGCAAAGTTTAAAAATTTCTACAGGTTACCAGTTTTGAGTTACAGAGGAGTTCTAGTGCTAGAATTATTTCTCTTGCTCTAATGATCGCGGCGATACTGCACATGTGTGGTTTGAACACGTTTGCTTCTGCGGGCAGGGCGCTTTACATTTTTCAAGTTTTTTTCTTATTTATTTTACTTGTTATTTTTTATTTTTACAACGCCCATTTAAAAAAAATGGGACACTTTCCTTGTAATAGAAAAAAAAAACATCACAGGACCTCTTAAATATGAGATCTGGGGTCAAAAAGACTTCAGATCTCATATTTACACTAAAATGCAATAAAAAAAGAAGAAAAAAAGAAAAAATGACACTTGCAAAAGAAAAAAAAAGTCTCCTTTAAGAGCATGACATGACCCAGTCAAACAGGTGCAGAAAAATTGGGCCTTGAGTGGTGGTGGTGGCAGAACACTGTAACCGCCCACAATTACTCTTGTTGGGCGCAGGAACGGGCCCTGCTGTTGTAATTTACTTTAAAAATTGTAATGACATGCCCCAGGCAAACAGGTGCAGAAAAATTGGAACATAGGTGTTGGTGGTGGCAGAACACTGTAATTATACCGTATATATATATATATTCTTATTTCTTACACTGTCTGAACTGACTATACACTGAATGAGCTGTATATAGTCTACACTAAAGGCAGAGTATTATATATATATATATATACTATTTATGGTACATATATATTCTTACATTGCCTGAATCGACTTTATATAATATACACTGAATGAGCTGTATATATAGTCGACATTAACGACAGCATATTATATATACACTCTATAAGGTACAAATATATTCTTACACTGCCTGAACTGACTCTATATACTATACACTGAATAAGCTGTATACAGTATAATCTACACTAAAGGCAGAGTATTATATATATATATATATATATATATATATATATATATATATATATATATATATATATATATAGCGACGTTCTGTGAACACAGTTCGATACGAAGTGCAAATTTTCGACAATATTGACATTTTCCTACAACATGATTCATGATTCTAACTTACAGTGAACCCCCAACTTATTTTGACTATTACTACACTCGAGTCTTTTCTGTAAACACCAATAAAGTAATATTTACAATACAATATAAACAGACTGGATGTGCACGGAGAAACTAAATTAACATTCGTCTTACTGACTTACTAGTATTAGTTACAGTTTGGCTGGTTTTGTTAGTTAAAGTCACCCCCAACTTATTAAAACTTGTATTGACATATATATATATATATATATATATATATATATATATATATATATATATATATATATAT
>BLSH010285197.1:25667-39026 GCA_018402905.1 Glandirana rugosa | reverse complement strand
CTCCAAATATTTCCTGCCTTGGTCTTGTTAATTTTCAGAGACTTTAGGTCATTTTCCACCATCTTTCTGAAGGCTCCTATACATTCATTCCCAGGTACCTTAGGATTAAAAACTGAGTTATTCCTTAAGGAGGTGTGTTCAAAGATTGTGTTGCTGTTAGTATTTTCAGTCTTGTTTATTGCAAAATGTTTTTTCAGGTTGAGTTTGCGAATACATTTCTGGAGATCAATGTAGACCTCAAAGTTGTTCAGAGCTTTTTCAGGGGCAAACTTGAGCCCCAGATCGAGAACCCTCAGTTCTTCAGTACTGAAGGTAGCTTCACTGAGGTTAAAAATCCCGGCTCCTAATATACTCTCCTTCTTTTTCTTCCTCCCGCCTCTTTTTCCTCTTGTTCGCTGTTTCTTTCCATGTTTCTCTGTGGTCAGGGTTCTTCCCGGTGCCAGTCCTTGCTCCTGTGTGTTCCTTGCTCCTGCATAAACCGAGGTCCTCTCTGTTTTTGAGGCCACTGGTCTCTTCCTCTCTGCCAAGAGGGTTCCCATGGTCGAGAGTTTCTCCATTGTCCCCGGAATCCTCTTCCATCTCCTTGGGGTCTGTGGAATCCTCTTGTCTCCATAGATCTTGGGGGTCCATAATCGCGACAGTTCCCTGGGGGTCCTTATCTTGGTCTCCCTTGAAAAAAACGGGCATCACTTCTGGGTCTTTACTCCATCTCATAGCCCCCTCCATAATTGGGTGGTCTGGTGGTTCGCAGGGGTGAGAATCTGTTGTACATCGGAATGTTAAATCTAGGGTTTCTCGGATCCCCTCTACTGGGTGATCCATAGGCATATGTCCTGTAACCCTCTCCTGTTCTCTCTTGATGGTAGGTATTACTAGATGTTTCACCCCCTCTATTTCTGGGGGTTTGTGGAGTCCTTGGAGTAGGTGTTTGGGGGTCTCCCCTGAATATATTCTCTACTAAATGTTCAATGGAGTCCTCTTCTGTGGATGTATCCATCCCATCTTCATTAGTTGTTTCTATATCTGCTTGCCATTTGTAAACCATTTTATTAGTATAATCCAGCACATCCCTCTTATACTTCTTTTGTTTTTTCTTCTGAATGTTATTATCATATTTTGCAATAATCTCTTGTAACTCTTTCTCTTTTTCTTTATAGTCTTTATGGCTTACAAATGGTGTTAGTAGTCCCCTGAGTTCATTCACCTGGGCTTCCACTTTTCTCGGTTTAAATTGTCTCCTTTTAATATTAATTACTGAGGAGTTCCATCTCACATTTATTAAACAGAGCATACCAATCTTCCATCAAAGCTGGGTCATCCACATCATCATTAGGGTGGAGGTCCCATCTGAGCCTCCTGGGTGTCATACTTTCTCTAATATAGGTTTCCAGGGTGGCAATGTCCCACTATAATCTTAATTGTTTCTCAAGAGTATGCCTGAGTTGTTTAAATAGGCTCACTAAATCCTGTTTCTTATTTACTTGTTCCTGATTAAAAATATCATCTGTGTTGATATTTCTACTATTCACATACCCAAAGATATCCATAGCTGTGGAGAGATGTGACCAGTGAGGTTACAGTGAAATTATATATATTATATCTCCGCGCTTAGGATAGATAATGTTAAGACTGGTTACAGGACATATGCCTATGGATCACCCAGGAGAGGGGATCCGAGAACCCCCAGATTTAACATTCCAACGTACAACAGATACTCACCCCTGCGAACCACCAGACCACCCAATTATGGAGGGGGCTATGAGATGGAGCAAAGACCCAGAAGTGATGCCCGTGTTTTTCAAGGGAGACCAAGACAAGGACCCCCAGGGAACTGGCGCGATTATGGACCCCCAAGATCTATGGAGACAAGAGGATTCCACAGACCACACGGAGATGGAAGAGGATTCCGGGGACAATGGAGAAACTCTCGACCATAGGAAACCTCTTGGCAGAGAGGAAGAGACCAGTGGCCTCAAAAACAGAGAGGACCTCGGTTCATGCAGGAGCAAGGAACACACAGGAGCAAGGACTGGCACCAGGAAGAACCCCGACCACAGAGAAACATGGAAAGAAACAACGAACAAGAGGAAAACGAGGCGGGAGGAAGAAAAAGAAGGAGAGTATATTAGGAGCCGGGATTTTTAACCTCAGTGAAGCTACCTTCAGTACTGAAGAACTGGGGGTTCTCAATCTGGGGCTCAAGTTTGCCCCTGAAAAAACTCTGAACAACTTTGAGGTCTACATTGATTTCCAGAAATTTATTCGCAAACTCAACCTGAAAAAACATTTTGCAATAAACAAGACTGAGAATACTAACAGCAACACAATCTTTGAACACACCTCCTTAAGGAATAACTCAGTTTTAATCCTAAGGTACCTGGGAATGAATGTATAGGAGCCTTCAGAAAGATGGTGGAAAATGACCTAAAGTCTCTGAAAATTAACAAGACCAAGGCAGGAAATATTTGGAGAACAATTAAAGAGCTTGGTAGAAAGAAAAATGTCATAATTAGACCTGCAGACAAAGGGGGGGGGGGGTCTAGTAATTTTGAATAAGAAGGACTACGAAGAGGAAATGGAAAACCTGTTAAAAGTGGCCAACACATATAAGAAACTAAAGAAAAACCCTAGAAGGGATTTTGAAAAGAAATTGAAACCCTTTATTAAAAAAGGTAAAGAACTAGGAATACTAAATAAGAAAGAAGGCCAGATATTTGATATCAGACTCAGTAAAACCCCAAGTAATATACTACCTGCCAAAGATACACAAAAGGCTTAACAAACCTCCTGGTAGACCTATTATCAGTGGAATCAACTCACTGTTTTCCAAACTAGGAGAGTATATAGATCAGTTCCTAAAACCATTAGTGAAGGAGGGCAGGTCCTATCTTTGGGATAGTACCCAACTAATTACGGAACTTGAACAAGTGTAAGGTATGAGAAATTGCATTCTGGCCACTGTGGATGTCAATTCACTATACACCAGTATAGTACAAAAAGATGGTCTAAAAGGGGTGGAAAGAGCATTACAAAAGAACTCCAAATTAAGACAGGAACAGATACAATATATTATGGACAGACTGAAACTAGCCATGGAGAGTAATTACTTCTGGTATAACCATCAGTACTATGTACAAGAAAAAGGCGTGGCTGTGGGAGCTAGATATGCTCCCAGCGTTGCAAACTTATTCATGGACCTATGGGAAGAGAAATACATCTATAACAGAAATAGACCCGAGCTAAAGTTCTATCAGCGATATATAGATGACGTGATCATGGTCTGGGAAGGGACAGCAGAATCTCTCCAGATGTTCATAGGAGAAATGAATAAGAACATATATGACATCTCGTTTACAGGAGAATGGAGCCAAGAAGGAATCAACTATCTGGACCTACATATATACAAAATGAATGATAGACTCTATACTAAAACTTACTTCAAGGCTATGGATAGGAACAGGTATATCCCCATTTCTAGCTGCCATCACCCACAATGGAAGAAAAACATACCGAAAGGACAGCTGATGAGGATAAGTAGGAACTGTTACAGTTTGGAAGACTTTGACTTGCAAGCGGATATTCTGATAAAGAGGTTCGAAGAAAAGGGATACCCTATGCATGAACTGCTCAAAACTAAGGCACAGGTTAGGAGCATCAGCAGGAGCACACTATTGAAAGATTCCGAGAGGAAGAAGGGATCACCTGACGAGATTTCAGTCATCGCGGGCTATAACAGACAATACAGAACGATAGAAATTTTTAAAAAAAAATATTGGCCCATTCTAAAAATGGACAAAGTATTGTCTAAGATATTACCCCAGAAACCAAAATTCGTATACAGAAGAGCCCCTAATCTCAGAGACCATCTGGTAAAAAATGTTATCAATCCTCCTGAAGAAATCAAACTAATGGCTAACATGAATGGTTTCTATAGGTGTCAAAAATGTCTCCCTTGTAGGGAAAGCAAGCCGCAACCTAAAAAGGAAACTTTTAGATCCAGAACAACAAACAGGGAATATCAAATCAAGGAACTAAACACATGTAACAGTACACATGTCACATATGTGATTGAATGTCAATGTCAGCTCCAATATGTGGGGAGAACTACGAGGCCTTTCTTTAAAAGGATCAGAGAACATATAAACAATATAAATAAAGGGTTCCCCAAACACAACCTATCACGACACTTTAAGGAGGTACATCATAGGGACCCCTCGGGACTTATTTTTTATGGTATTGACAGAATTAAAAATGAATGGAGGGGGAGTAATAAAAAGATAAGGGTATCTCAAAACGAAACCTGATGGATATACCGCCTAGACACATTGGTGCCGGCAGGGTTTAATGTGGACATAGATCTGAACTGTTTTATATCCAATTTCTAGATGTATTTTATTAGAATTGCAATCTTGATCTCCATCCCTTTTGGGATAATACCATATATATATATATATAACAAAAAGTAGCGTAGTCCTTACCTATATAGCCGGTGTATAGATTAAACACATATGGCAGAGGTTTACAAGATAATAGCTGGTTTTGCACATAATACATTTTATATATCCTTTTTAGCTTATCCCACCCTCCCCTTAATGTGATCTGAAGGCATCCTTCCAGGGTTCATCTCCTTTGGGGTAATACCATATATATCTAAAAAATAGTGGAGTTCCTTACGTATATAGCCGGTGTATAGATGAAAAACATATGACAGAGGTTTTTAAAGCGGAGGTCCGAGGTAGGAAAAAAAAAATAAAAGTCAGCAGCTACACCTACAGTAGCTGTTGACTTTTAATAATAGGACACTTACCTGTCCTGGAGTCCAGAGATGTCGGCACCCACCGCCGATCTTCGGATCGGGGGACGGGTGCAGCCACCTCCATCGCGGGTAAGGGAACCCGGACGTGTAGCAGTACAGCTTCACGCCGGGCACCTTACTGCGCATGCGCGAGGCTCTGCCGCGCTCTGCTACTGGCCAGGCGGCCAGAAGCAGAGCGAGCAGGGAGGAGGGAGCCGGGCTGCTGACGTCAGTGGACAGGTGTCCTCTTCCCCCTCCCCCCCGAAAGGTGCCAAATGTGACACCTGGGGGGGGGGGAGGAATCCAACCAGCGGAAGTTCCACTTTTGGGTGGAACTCCGCTTTAAGATAATAGCTGGTTTTGCACATATAATACATTTTATATAATTTTAGCTTATCCCACCCTCCCTTTAATATGATCTGAAGGTATGCCCTTCCGGAGCAAGCAATACGTTTTTAAGATAGATTTTTTTTTGATATAATAATTTTTTATAGTAATTTTTTATGTATATATTTAAAAAAAAATGTTTTTGTCTATGTATAGAGATTTTTAAATATGTCTACTTACAAGGTCTAATAACGGCAATTATTATACGAACTGGTAGCGATATCTCCTTTTTAAAATATATCTTATGAGTTTTACAAGGTAGCAACTGGATTTGTAATGGGCAAGATAGGAACTCCTTCTGCAATTCGTACACATGGCATTTACCTATATTAACCACTGGTTGGCGCAATTTTTCCCTCAGTACTATGGTTACTAAATATACACTTTTTTCCTTTTGGTTTCGGTTTTCTTTTTCTTCGTTTATTTTTCTTCGTTTTTATTATATATATTTCTTCTTCATTTTTTAATTCAATTCTTTAGTAATATGGTACTTTTATAAACCAACTAGGGATTAAGTCCAGAGAACGGTGTTTTTATAATTCATGAACTTGCACAGGTGCACCCTGTGACTCATCCCAGTCCGTGTATATAATGCAATGAGTGTACCAATATGGCCACCGCTTTCTACGACGTCTAACGACGAAACGCGTAAGGCGGGGCCATTACGAACTAATGTACGTCACGTCCAGGACTGGTGTATTCCATCATAGGAATGCAAATCAGCGGAGGAGGAAGGAGATTCTACCTTCCTCAAACAGCAGGTGTCACTGCCTGATTTGTACACCAACTAAGGACGTATTTTTATCCTTGGTTTTTCCTGCATATGTTTTAAACAATAAAGACAGTTTTTTTTACGGAATTACACTATTGTGGATACCTTGTTCTTCCCATATGGAACCCCTTTGAAGAGGACGCTGTGAACGGGAGAGTGGCATGTGGAAGCAGGAGAGTGGAGCACAGGAATAAAATTCCTATTTACTTCATGCGGGGTGCAGAGATGTGGTGAGTAGGGACCTATGAGGGGGAGCACGCGTGGAAATCACCTTGTCACCATATATATACAGATGAAGCACTAAAGTCACTTTATCATCTATTATCTGTTTTTGTTTTTTTGATGACATTTTTTTGATGGAATTTTTATATACATAATTTTGTTCATAACAATTTTACATTTTTTCATACTACACTTTGGAGATTGAAGTCACAAGTTACATGGTTGGACTTTTAAAGTTGGACTGTATACACTATTTTTAAGGACTATTTTTTGAACATTGCACATATAATTTTCAGTTATTTATCTGAAGTTTGTTTTTTATAAGTAATTTAGCTGCAGTTTGCTTATTTGCACTTTAGGTGGTGTCATACATTCACATAAATTTCCAAGCCTCTTTCTTTAATTAGACAGTGCCATTTTCCCAGTGTTTTAATATCATTATTTCATTCCCTTCACTGGAGGGAAATTTGAGGAGGCAGCAGTCTTAATATCATCTATCCTAACCGCGGAGATATAATATATATAACTGCACATACATATGTCTATCAAATCGCCCCCGAAGTCGGGCTGAAAAGCCGGTTTGAAACTCGTATGATTTCAGACCCGCTGTCAGTGTGAATGTGGGCTTATTTTGGGGAGTAGATGCAAAAATTGGGGCAGGCTTGTAGGGGCCCCAGTGCCTTACTTTGCCCAGGGGCCCGTAATCCTATTAAGATGGCCCTGTCTACTGGCACCGTCCCCTCCCCTCTAAAACATGCCCTGATCACCCCCATACTTAAAAAGCCCTCACTGGATCCCACCAGCCTGAACAACGTAAGGCCCATCTCCTTGCTCCCGTTTGCCTCAAAACTTTTAGAACGCTTAGTCTATAACCGTCTTAGTTCCTACCTCACTGACAACAACCTTCTTGACCCCTTACAGTCTGGCTTTCGCTTGCTACACTTTACTGAAACTGCTTTACTAAAGCTCAATAATGACCTGCTAACTGCTAACACCAATGGCCACTACTCCATACTCATACTACCCGACCTCTCTGCAGCCTTTGATAGTGTTGACCATCCCCTCCTCCTTAACGAACTCCACTCTCTTGGCCTTCAAGACTCTGCTCTCTCCTGGCTCTCCTCCTACCTGTCAGAGCGCTCCTATAGTGTGACCTATAACTCTGTTTCCTCCTCTTCCTCTTTCGGTTGGGGTACCTCAAGGTTCTGTCCTTGGACCCCTTCTTTTCTCCATTTACACCTCCTCCCTTGGCCTGTTAATAAACTCCCATGGCTTCCAATACCACTATGCTGATGACACAAATCTATCTCTACTCCTCACCTCACTCCTTCAGTCTCTCGCATTACTAACTTACTAACTGACATATCAGCATGGATGTCACACCACTTCCTCAAACTCAATCTTTCTAAAACTGAGCTCATACTTTTTCCTCCAGCCCGTGCCCCTCCCCCTGACTTCTCCATCAAGATCAATAATACAACTATCAGTCCCTCCCGTCATGCGAAGGTCCTAGGTGTAATCCTAGACTCTGACCTGTCTTTTCAGCCCCAAATCCATTCACTGTCCAAATCGTGCAGACTTTACCTCCGAAACATCTCCAAAATACGTCCCTTCCTAACCATTGACACTACTAAACACCTTATTCACTCCCTTGTTATCGCTCACCTTGTCTATTGTAACTCCCTCCTAATTGGCCTACCTCTCCGCAAGCTATCCCCTCTTCAGTCCATCATGAATGCTGCTGCCAGACTCATCCACCTTACCAACCGCTCGGTGTCTGCCACTCTTCTCTGCCAATCCCTCCACTGGCTTCCCATTCTCCAAAGAATAAAATTCAAAACCCTAACCATGGTATACAAAGCCATTTACAATTCTGCCCCAAGCTACATTACCAATCTTATCTCCAAATATCGCCCAAACCGTCCTCTTCGTTCCTTCCAAGACCTTCTGCTGTCCATCTCCCTTGTCTCCTCCATGCTCATATCCAGGACTTCTCCAGAGCCGCTCCCATCCTCTGAAACTCTCTACCCCAATCTGTCCGCCTATCTCCTACTCTGTCCACATTTAGGCAATCCCTGAAAACTTATCTCTTCAGGGAGGCCTATCTTGCCTCCAGCTAACAACGGAATCTTCTACTCCCCTCATCAATTCATCCCCCACAGTCACTACCTTTTGTTTCACCAGCCCCCCCCCCCCCTTAGATTGTAAGCTTGCAGGAGCAGGGCCCTCTAACCATCTTGTTTTAAATTGTACTGTTGCTGTAATGTCTCTCTTTATATTGTAAAGCGCCGCATAAATTGTTGACGCTATATAAATCCTGTATAATAATAATAATAATAATAAATTACAAATAAAAACCAAAAAGCAGGATTTTTGAGCACAAGTTCAGTGTGCCCAGCATTGGCAGAGTGCTGGGCATGTTTAGCATCCAGTGATAAATGTCCGGCCTTGGCAGGGCTTGGGACATATTTGTAATCCTTGGGTGCGATCGCCCACCGTGGTTGCCATGGGTGATGACACAGGTTACAAGTTACTGAATTGCAGAAACAAGATATTCAAGTGTCTGCCCCAGCGCCTGTTGAATCAACTGGGTAAGTGGGAGCAGCAATTGTCAACTGCTCCTGCTGGTTGCTATGGACAACGACACACTTTCAAGAACTTTTCTGTTTTAGCAGGCAAACACACAAGTCCTTCCCCCCGGGTTTAGTCCACATTGACAATAGAACAGTTACAGTTCCCTGGTTCAGTTCTCTTGCGGTTGCTAGGGGCAGCGACTGGCAGCTTTACAGGTGAATCCGGGAAACTAGCCCCAAGTGTAGCTGATGGCCCCCTTAGGGGTGGCTGGTAGATGTGGTTCACCTGTCGCTCTGCCCTCAATCACACATTTTTCCTTGCATCCGGAGCAGGGCTGGATTAACATAGGGGCTATTGGAGCTGCAGCTCCAGGCCCCTACCTCAAGATAGGCCCATGCCAGTGAGTCATTAATGCTGTTTAGCTCTGTGTGTGTACACCATTGTTATGTAAATTGTGGGCGGCAGGCGCTATTGTTATGTAAATTAAGGGCGACAGGCAGGCGCTATTGTTATGTAAAGTATCTGTGTATTTCTGTGTAGGAAACTCCACATGCAGCAGCCCTGTGGCTCACAAGGTAGAAATTCTGCCTACCATTGCTCAGGTCCTGAATTTGAATCCCAAACATGTCACTTCATGTAGAGATATTGCTTGTTCTCTCTGTGTTGTTAAACATAACTCCCGACGCAGGGCCTTACCTAAATAATGTCTAAATATATTATTTATGTGTAGGAGGGTTCCACCACCATTGAAAATCTTGGCAGATACTCTAGCTAGGCAAAAGTATTGGGATGCCTGCCTTTACACGCACATGAACTTTAATGGCATCCCAGTCTTAGTCTGTAGGGCTCAATATTGAGTTGCCCCATACTTTGCAGCTATAACAGCTTCAACGTTTCTGGGAAGGCTGTCTACAAGGTTTATGAGTTTGTCTATGGAAATGTTTGACCATTCTTCCAGAAGCATATTTGTGAGGTCAGGCACTGGTGTGGTTGAGAAGGCCTGGCTCGCAGTCTCCACTCTAATTCAGCCAAAAGGTGTTCTATTGGGATGAGGTCAGGACTCTGTGCAGGCCAGTTAAGTTCCTCCACCCCAAACTAATTCATCCATGTCTTTATGGACCTTGCTTTTATGCATTGGTGTGCAGTCATGTTGGAACAGGATGGGACCATCCCCAAACTGTTCCCACAATGTTAGGAGCATGAAAGGCCCACCAAAATCCTCAGCACCAGGCCCATGATGTTCTTAATCTTGCCCTGATCCGGAGTCACTGAACTGGCCGGAACTTTGTTTTTGTTCCTTTATTGAGGGAAAAAAAACTTGGATAGGGTAGGGACAACCATGGGATGCCCAAAGATCAAAGATACAGGACCATGTTATATACACCGCCGTATATACACTCCTTCTTTCTCCAGCACTGACACTTGCTGACCGTTACACTCGTCACTTCTCTCCTGCACAACACTTGCTTCTTCACTGTTAGGCCTGAAGGGAAATTTATCAAGCCTCCATTACATCTTCTTTCACCCTAGCTAGCGCAAGGTGAGGCCTGCACTTTTGTCAGTAGCAGCTCCGGACTGCCCATTGTAGGCAAGGTCCACGGGCCCTCAGAGTGTAATTGAGTACAAATGCGCTAGCCGGGTCTTGATGGACTACTACTCCCAGCCCATCCTGTTCCAGGCCACTCTGGCCTACCTCACTGTCCATTGACCCCGCTCCCCCTGACTGGTTCCTCCACCTTCCACAGACAGTCCACTGTCTCCTCCCAGCCTGCTCTACTCCTGTTCTCCAGCTCCCAGGGTCTGTCACACATTGACACCGGTGGATCCTTTAAAGAGCCTTTCATGTAACCTCTCTGTTGCTCTCCTGCTCCCTTGTGCTGTTCCAGGACCTCTCTCCACTCCTGGCTGCACCCGAGCCACCAGGCCTCAAGGTCACCCCCAGACTGGGGGCTCCCAGATGAGGCCTCTGCAACCTCTGCTACATTTCCACTTTTCTAACCCGACACTCTCCTCCCCCTGCTGAGCAGACCACCATTTAACCACTTTCCGCCTGGCATATAGACAAATATAGTCCGGGCGGGTGGTTCATTATCCTGACTGGACGTCTATTGACGTCCTCAGGATAATCCACGATCGCGTGCCCCTGGGGGCGTGCATCATGGCGATCGGTGGTGCCGTGGGTCAGTCTGACCCACCGCATTACCGACCGAAGTAAAAGGCTTCGATCTGAAGCCTTTTACCATGTGATCAGCCGTGACCAATCACGGCTGATCACAGTGTAAATAGGATGAGCCGTTTATCGGCTTTTCCTCTGCTCAGGTCTGCAGACCTGAGCAGCGGAGAGCCGATCGGCTGCTCGCCTGATGAGGGGGGGCTGTGCTGAATGGTTATCAGTGCAGCCACCCTCAGGATCACCTCACTGGACCACCAGGGAGCCTGCCCAGGACCACCAGGGAGCCCCCCCCCGGACACCGTGAGGAGGCCGCCCAGGACCACCAGGGAGGGAAAATGGAGGCCGCCCAGGACCACCAGGGAGCCCCCACTAGACCACCAGGTAAGGGCAATACAGTGTACTGTAGGGATGGCACTATGCCCATGTATGATGCCTGCCAGTGCCATCCCTAACAGTGCTATATGCATCAGTGACCACCTGTGCCAACTATCAGTGCCCACCTGTGCCACCTAAAAGTGCCACCTCTCAGTGCCCAGCAGTGCCACCTATTTGCCCATCAGTGCACAATGCCACCTATCAGTGCCGCCTATTAGTGTCCATCAGTGCCACGTGTCAGTGCCCGTCAGCGTTGCTTATCTGTGCCGCATCATCAGTGCAACCTTATCAGTGCCACCTCATCAGTGCCAATCTGTACTGCCTCCTCAGTGCCTGTCAGTCTAGCCTCATCAGTGTAGCCATATCAGTGCCCGAAAATGTACTTTATACAAAGTTTTGTGACAGAAACAAAGAAAAAAAATTTTTTTTTCAAAATTTTTGGTCTTTTTTTATTTATAGCGCAAAAAATAAAAACGCAGAGGCGATCAAATACCACCAAAAGAAAGCTCTATTTGTGGGAACAAAATGATAAAAATTTTGTTTGGGTGCAGTGTCTCATGGCCGCGCAATTCTCATTCAGAATGCAACAGCACTGAAAGCTGAAAATTGGTCTGGACGGGAAGTGTTCTAAATGCCTGGTATTGAAGTGGTTAAGGAGGCCTGCCCCCTGCCAATCCAGGTTGGGGATTGGTCAGGGCACCTTAACATACATCAGAAAGTTACACCTCCTCCTCCATCCCATTTTTCCAGAATCTTCTGAACCCAAAAGGGAGGAGTAACCAAGGAGTGTCCCCTCCTGCAATCTCCAACTCTCCCTGGGCCACTCCCCTGCCCAGATCAAAACACTCAGGCCTGCATAAGAGTCAGGCCTGACTAAATGTGCCTATCTTGGCAAAAATCTATCACAAAAGCACCTATTACTATGGGGGTGCTACATATATATATATTTTGTTTGAAAGCAGACACCCTAGAGAATAAAATAGTGGTAGTTCCAATTTTTTATACCACACAATATTACCGCAGAGATCTAGGAAACGCAAAATGTCGGTAAAAAATATACTAAAGTTAATTTTAGGGCACACAAACGCAATAAATTACCCAATTTTTTGGTAAAGGATAAAAGATGGGGTTACACCGAGTAAACAGATATTCTCTTTCCACAACTTCCTGGATTTCCACTTCCCAGTATACATTGCAGCTTCTTCCTAATTTCTAAAGACTACATATCCCATGGTACCTTGCCGCCTGCAAGCAGTTTATTTTTGTACTGACTCCACCTCCTGAAGCTCCTCCTCTCAGCACCTCTGTAGATAAGAAGGCAGGATCTGTGGAATGTGTGACACAGCAGTGTCTACACAAAGGGCATAGTGACTACATGTCACAGAATTCCAGGAAGTAAATGTGTCGGGATCTTCACAAGGCGAGTTTACAAACTTCAAGATCATTCAGAAAAATAGGAGTAGGCTAGAAATAATGAAAATACAATGTAGAAATAAACATATGGTTTCAGTCAGCATGATAGCCAGACAATTAGACTTTTCAGAAGGAGAGGTCAGTAATGGCCATTTCTCTCATTATAGGCCTTCTTTAACTGCTTAACCACTTGCCGACCGCCGATCGGCATCTGACGGCGGCAAAGTGGCTCGTTCCCGCAAATCGCCGTCATACGACGGCGGCTGCGGGAACGAGTTTAGTGAGCGTGCGCGCGCCGCCGGAGGCGCGCCCGCGCGCTCACTGTGTCCAGGGGGGGCCAGGGAGCGGGTGCGGCGGCTTCGATTGCCGCCGGCTACCCGCGATGGCCCCCCCGGAGTGAGTGAGCGGAGGTCCGTGTATGTAAACACGGACCTCCGCTCTGTGTGAGGGAGAAGGGCTGTGATCACAGCCTTCCTTTACGTGAAGGCTGTGACCACTTCCCTTCCCCAGATAGGCAAGCCCCCATACAGTAAGAACACACCCAGGGAACATAGTTAACCCTTAGCGCGCCCCCTGCAGGTTAACCCCTTCACTGCCAATGGCATTTACACAGTAATCAGTGCATTTTTATAGCACTGATCGCTGTAT